>JAQJIZ010000027.1:0-189545 GCA_029873605.1 Rhodosporidiobolus sp. SP3-3/4 | reverse complement strand
GCGGGTCGTACTCCCGCCCCCCCTCTCCCCGCCGCGGCGGAGGCGACTCGCGCCGGCGCTCGCCGAGCTACTCGCGCTCGCCGCCGCCCCGCCGCCGCGCCGACAGCCGGGACCGGAGGCGGTCCCCGTCCTACAGCCGCTCGCCGCCGCCGCCGCGCCGCCGTTCGCCTTCGCCGAGGCGCGACAGGTGGTACGACGACGACGAGCGCGACGGGAGGGACGCACCGCCTGCGGCCAACGGCGGCGGCGGCGGCGGCAAGGCGTTTGTGCACCCCGACCGGCTGAGGCTCGCCGGGCAGGGAGGGGGGCCACCGCCGCAGAGGCAGGTGCCGCCGCCGCGGATGGGTGGCGGTGGTGGAGGGGGCTACGGGGGAGGCGGAGGTGGTGGGCCGCCCAGGGACAGCGGGTGGGGGTCGAGGAGGTGAGAGGAGGAGGAGGAAAAAAGGACGTGGCGTGTTCTCGCTTCTAAGCTCCGGCCCACGAGTTATACCCTCACCAGCAGCAACCCGCACCTCTTGTAATTGCTTTGCCCCCCTCTGTGCACGCACTTTGTACTTGCCTGTCGAAAGCGGAAGCGGGAGCAGAGGAGGAAAAGAAAAGAAGCAATCGTGGAAGAAGGAGAAAGTCAGGGACTTTGCGCCGCTCGTTCTCGGGAGGTTTGGAGCGCTTCGCCGTAGTGCATTGCCAGCAAATGAAGCGGAACCGCCCGCGAGAAGCGGAAGCGATGCGCGGGCGACCGGCGACGAGGGAAAATGGAGGTCGAGAACATCACTTAGGGTCGGGCAGCAGCCCCGGCCCGCATGAGATCTCGTGCAGCGTAGTCGCGAGGATCTGCAGGGATGAGACGCTGCGAGATGAGCGCGCGTCGGCGGAGATGAAGTCGAGGGACGTGCGCAGGAAAAGTGGTGGGGCTTCGAGGTGCAGGAGGAGCGAAGGAGGGAAGGAATGGACGCCCTTTGGCGCGGTAGCTTGACGTATTGGTCGGCTAGGCGAGCACCGTAAAAGGAAAGGGGGCAGAAAAGGCCTAGACGAGGAGGGCGTGGAGCGGTCGTTCAACTTGGACTCGGAGGCCTTCTGCTCCGCTCCCTCCAACTCGCTGCTCCTCCTGGCTGTTCCGAGTGCTCGTAAGCCTCGACGAGTGCACCCTTCGGCGCCTACGACGCCCGCCCGCGCCCGCCTGTACCCCCAGCGCGCACCGTCTCCCTCCCTCGCCCGGAGCGGCTCCCAACTCTAAGAGCCTCTCCCTCGAAGAGCCTCTCCCTCGCCCAAGTCCATCAACATTGCGTCCTCCTCCGTCTCTCCTTCCCACCCTCCCCTCCTCGTCCGCACTCGCGCCGTCGTCCCGTCGAGTTTGCCAGTCGAGGTGCGCTCTTCCCTCTCGCTTGGCCTTCCCAGAAGAGCCGCTCAATGGCTCACCCTCTTTGTTGTGCGCCCGCACCCGGCGATCCGTCATGTTCAGTCACCTCGCTCGCCCTCCCCTCCGCCCCGTTGCTTGCGGACCCCCGCGAGAACAGCGACCTCTTCCTCCTCCGTTCGCATCGCCCATCGAGCGACATTCCACCGCCCGACATGGCGTACTACCTCGACCCGGCGTTCGACTCGTTTACCTCGTCGTTTCAGACGTCGAGCTTCGACGACACGGCCAACCTCCTGACGGCCCCGTCCTTCGACCTCGACTCGACCATCTTCTCCGACCCGGGTCCCATCCCGTCTCGCACGACCGGGCCATCTTCCTCCTCCACCTCCAACTACACCCACTTCCCCGAGCCCCTCCAGACGCTCCAGCATCCGCCGACCCCGTCGAACCCGCTCAACTCGTCCACTGCGAGCAACTCGTTCCCGCTCTTCGACCCCGACTCGCCGTTCAACTCGCCGGCGGGTCAGTACCCGGTCAAGGGGTTGACGAAGGACGGGCGGCTCAAGACGCGGTTGATGGGCGTCGGCAGCGACGGCGGGTTCCTCACCTCGCCGCTCATCGTCGGCAAGCCTCGAGTCGACAGCCGGACAGGCAGGGTGGGCCCGCCCGAGATCGCCATCGATAGCCCGGCTCCGGCGACGCCCCAGGCGCCGCTCATGACCCCCGGCGACTCGATCCAGGGGTCGGGGTCGGAGCGGACGCCGAGGACGGTTGGGAGCGAGATGGCGCCGAGCCTGAGCATGGGGAGCACGGCGAGCTCGCTGGGTTTCCCCGGCTCGTCCGCCGCAATGTCGGCGTCGAGCAGCCGCGGGCAGCAGATGCCGACAATTCGTGAGCCAACAGGGCTCGGGATGGGCATCTCGGGCGTGCCGGATCTGCAAGAGGCGCTCGAGACGGGCGACTACGGCAGTTCCAACGTCAGGATCTTCGGCCTGCCCAAGCAGCCCCCCTCAGCCAGCGACGGCGGCGACGGAGGCTTCCTCCCGTACCCGGAGCACATGCCGGCCACTCTCGGGCGCAGCAAGAACCATCTCCGCGACGTCAGCTCCGGCGTTGTTAACGGCCACGGCGTTCCTCTTCCGCTTCCGCCCCGCAACGGCGCGTCGAACCGCTTCGTCGAGCATCGCTTCGACCGCTCTTCCTCCCATGCCCCGCTCCAACACCCTCAGCACCGCCCGACCAAGGCCCTCCCGACTCGCACGATCAACAAGGCCAAGTCCTGCTCCGCGCTCGCCATGTCGGCCCGCGAGCAAGCCCGCCTGAACCAGCCTTCGTACGAGCCGATGACCCCGAGCGGTAGCCAGCAGGGGCTTCTCACCGCCGGTCGTCAGGGCGTGCCGCTCAACTCGCCGCACGACCTCGCTGCCGGCTCGGGCAACCTGCCCTTCAGCTTCTCCGACCTGTACGGCATGGGTATCACGGCGGACCCGCTCCTCGAGGACGTTGACGCGGGCAAGAAGAGCCCGTACGAGCTGGCGGAGGAGATCCTCGCAACCGAGCCAGGCTTGAACGGCGTCGCCAACCTCGGCGTCGGTATCGGTCTCGGGATGGGCGTCGTCCCCGACCAGGATCTCTCCCTCCTGCACGCCGGTCTTCCTACCGCCTACGGCGCCGGTTCCGCCCTCTCTTCTCCGTCCACTCCCTACCTCTCCGACCCCTCTCCCGAGGCCGGCAGTAGCGCCTACCACAGCCACGACGAGCTCACCTCGCACGCCATGCTCAACGCTTCCTCCGTCGAGTCGGCTCTCTCTGCCGTCTCGCACTCGCCCCACCTCGCCTCCTCTCGCCACGGCGTCAGCCGGCAACGCTGCGTCACTTACAGCGGCCTTCCGATGTCCGACCCGGGCTACATGGGCGAAGAGCTCGTCGACCCGGCGCTCCTCAGCCCGCAACACCGTCCCCGTCAACGGCAGGCCTCGTCGAGGGCGACGTACGGCGGGTCGCAGAACTTCTCCTACCCGACCCGCTACGCTCCTCAGCAGCCTACCGCCTCAATCCACCAGGCGCTCGATGCCGCTGCCGCGCCGGCGATGGCCTGGTCCGGCTCGCAAGGCCCGCCCATGCCGCCCATCCCCGCGACGCCCTCGCAGCCGCACTACCGCCAGTACCAGCGCTCGGTCACCGGCCCGCCCATAGGAGCCGTCGAGTACGGCTCTAACCCCAACATCTTCGTCTCACCGGATAACTCGGCGTACAGCCGCAACCTCGCCGAGTTCGACGAGCTCTACGAGCAGTACGAGGAGCAGCAGAGCTACCCGACGCCGACGAAGCGATCGAGGCGGAGGCTGCACGAGGAGGACGAGGAGGAGGAGGACCAGCTCGAGTCGCCGGACCCGCAGTCTCCCGGCGGGAACGGGCGGGCGAAGCGTCTTCGCACAGTCGCTTCCGCACCGTGCCTGCCCAGTCGGAGGATGCGCCCCGGTCCGAAGCCTAAGACGAACAAGTCGCCGGCGGAGCAGCACCAGTCGGTCTTCAACGCGACCCTCTCGCCGCCGATTCCGCAAATCCGCCGCGGCTCCTCACCGTACGCTTCTCCTCTCCTTACGGACGACGACGACGAGGAGGGCGGCGCCCGCTTCCCCGACCGCGACGCGAACGGCCAGCCCCTCACCGCCGCGACGATCACCTACACGCCCGGCCCGCCCGCTCTCCCCGGCCAGCCGCGCAGCTCGGTCCCGCGCGAGGTCATCCAGTCGCTGTACTCGAGCATCCCGAGCCACGTCGCGAACGGTGTCAAGGTGCCGAAGCGCTACGTCTGCCTCATCGAGGGCTGCGAGCGGACGTTCCCGCGCAAGAGCGCGATCGAGAGCCACATCCAGACGCACCTCGAGGACAAGCCTTTCGTGTGCCCGCACGACGACTGGTACGCTGCCTTCTCTCTTCGCGTTCTCGTTCGGACAAACTGACCCTTTCTTTGCTCCCTGCAGCGACGCTTCCTTCGTTCGTCAACACGACCTGCGGCGGCACGAGCGCATCCATTCTGGCAACAAGCCTTTCCCCTGCCCTTGGTTCGTCCTCGCCCTTCTCCTTCTCACAAAGAATCGCCCCTTACCGTTTCTTCCCCACTCGCAGCGGCAAAGGCTTTGCTCGCGGCGACGCCCTTGCCCGCCACCGCGCTCGCGGCATCTGCTCCGGCAGCCTCGTTCCTCGACGGGTCTAACCCGTCCCCCCTCGTCTCTCTCCCTCCGGTCCATGTTCCTCCCCGCCGCCGCTACCCCTTGTTGCCTTCACCAGTTTCCCCTTCTTATTCCTCCACGTCACATCTGTCCTATTACCCGTCTCTTCACGCTTTTATCATCACCCCCGGTAGCATGCTGTTTTTTGATACCCTCATCCCCTCTAACGACCCGTCCCTCTCTCCCTCTCCGGTCCTTGCCGTCGATCCCTCCCTCCTCTTTCCCTTTCGACCACCGTCCCTGTCCTCCTTCGCTTTCTCCCGGAGACGCAGCGCTTGGTAGAACCACTTTTCTCTCTCTTCCTACTTTCGGAATTGCAGTCGTTCCGTCTCCTGAAGGTTGCGAGTGCAGGAACAAAAGACAGAAGCAGTCTACAGGAGAGCAAGAAAGAGCTCCGCTCGCTCACTTTGCCGCCTTCTTGCCCCTCTTGCCCTTTCCGCCCTTCTTCGCCGGCGGCGCAGCCTCTTCCTTCTCCTCCTCGACCTCCTCCTCGGCCGCATCAGCCACCTCCTCCACCTTGGCCTTCTTCGCCTTCTTTCCTCCGACCTTCTTCAGATCCTCGAGCGCCGTCGACGCCTGCACGCCGAGGATCGCGCCGTGGCCCGTCCCGCCGACGAGCTGGTCGACCAGCCCGACCGTCCCGCGCGTGGTGAGGTACTTGGCGCTCACGCCGCGGACCATCAGTGGCTTGCGCAGCAGGTCATCAAGCTGCACCTTGAGCTGCCGGACCTGCGCCATCGCGTGCCCGCGCTGCTTCCGGCTGCTGGCCTGGGGCGAGTCGTCGTCGTCGAGGTCGATCTCCATCGCCTCGGCGGCCTCGCGCAGCCACTTGTCGTCGTGCGCCTGCTTCGTCACGCGGTGCTGCGCCTGGTCGATCTCGCGCGCGAGGAGGATGCGCTGCTTGAGCTGGTCGAGAATCGAGAACTCGGTCGGGAGGGAGGGGAGGTCGGCGGCTGTGCGCAACGAGGGGGGAAGCTCTCATCAGTCCACAACCCCAGAATGCAGGGATAGAGGAAAGAGCAGAACGCCCGACACGCACTCTTGCCCAAACTCGCCATCAGCATCCTCTGCGCGTTCTTCTCCTCGGGCGCGACGAGCTGGAGCGCGAGACCCTCGGAGCCGGCACGGGCGGTACGTCCCGAGCGGTGCACGTACGTGTCGGCCGCGCGCGGGAGCTGGAAGTGCACGACGTGTGAGACGGAGGGGATGTCGAGACCGCGCGCGGCTACGTCGGTTGCGAGGAGGACGGCGGTCGGGGAGGACTTGAAGCTGTACGCCGGCCACGGGTGAGCATCAGTACCCGCTTTCAATGGCAGGGAGAGAATAGAACACCAGGAGACGTACCGGTCCAGCGCCTTCAACCGCTGCCTCTGCTGCATTCCGGAGTGAATGGCGATCACATTGACCTTGAGGAGCGTCAAGAGCGGGAGCAGACGACGGATGCCATCGATCGAGGACAGGAAAACGATCGTGCGCGCCGGGTAGCGGAGGAGGAAGTGGTAGAGGTGGATGTCCTGCCCGGCGGAGCGAAGAGAATCAGTACGGCGCGGAAAGGGAGGGTAACAGGGAGTGGGCCACCTTCTCGTTCTGCAGGCACTCGACTTTGCACTCCTTGAGCGTCTCGACAAGGCCGTGCTCGGGCGAGAGGTCGATGATCTCCGGCTCCGGGTCGCGGAAGTCGAGGCGGTCGAGGAGGTCGTCTGCGTTCCGCGGTCAATCACAGAGTTCAGTACCGCTCTCGATTAGCAGGAGAGGACTTTCGGCAGAAAAGGTGAACCGGAACGCACCCAAACTCGACATGTCCGCCGCTCCCTCCGTCGGCGGCACCCACCTCCGGTTCGTCACGCCGCCCTTGCGCTTGAAGTTCTGCTGCAGCTCCTTGCTCATCGTCGCGGAGAAAACGAACGTGCGCAGGTCCGCGCGCGCGGGCAGGAGGTTGACGTCGGAGCGGGAGGTGACGGCCGCGGAGGGGAAGTCGTCCGTGAAGGCGGCGTGGGAGGTGTCGCGAGGGCTGCGCGGCGGGAAGGTCAGCGGGGAGAAAAGGTAGAAGGAAAGGGGCGGAGGACACACTTTTTCCGCCGGGTAAGCTTGACGATGTTGTCCAGCTCGGCGTAGTGGCCGTTCTCGATCATGCGGTCCGCCTCGTCGATGACGAGGAACTTCATGCCCTTGATCTCGCGGACGAGGAGGTCGCTCTGTGTAATTGCGCAGAGGGCCAAGATCAGCATATTCCTCCACGAAAGGACATAGAGAGGAAGGACGAGGGAAGATCGACGCACCTCGCCGATCAAATCCCACAGACGACCGGGCGTCGCCACGACGATATCCGCACCCTTCTCGAGCTGCCTCTTCTGCTTGTCGACGCTCATCCCTCCGGTCAACGCCACGACATTGACGAGCCGTCCCTTCTGCCGCTTGCGCGGGTCCTCGTCCGCGAGCGCCGCTTGCTCCGCCGTCAGGTTGCGCCGGAGCGGGAGGGTGCGGACGGCGAGGAGGGAGAGCGATTGCCGCACTTGCAGGGCGAGCTCGCGAGTTGGGCAGAGGATGAGAGCAGCGAGGCGGGTCGGAGCAGGGAGGTCTTCGTCGTCGTCGTCGTCGTCGTCGGAGGGAGAGGAGGAAGGGAGAGGCGTCGAGAGGATGTGGGAGAGGATGGGCAGGCCGTACGCGAGCGTCTTGCCCGAACCGGTCTGGGCGATACCGACGACGTCGCGCTCGCGCGTCGCGTCTTCCTCCTTGAAGGCAGACTTGAAGCCCTCCTCGGCCTCGTCTGCAGACTCGGCCTGGGGAGGGTTGTTGACCCGGAGAGCGCGGTCCTGGATTTCGGTCGGCTTGGAGAACTTGGACTCGGCGAGGGCGCGGTAAAGGGAGGTGGGGAGGGTGAGGTGCGACCAGGCGGGAAGGGCGGTTTCGACTGTGGGAAAGAAGGTAAGCGAAAGAGGGGAGAGAAGGAGCAAGAAAAGCGCACCATCAAAGGGTTCCTCCTCAGCCGGTTCCTCCTCTTCGACCACAACAGCCGCCTTTGCCTCGTCTCGCGCCTTCTTCGTCGCCTTGGCCTTCTCCTTCGCCTTCTCCTTCGCCTTGGCCTTGGCCAACGCAGCGGGGTCCTCCTCTTCCACCGCCCCCTGCGGCTTTTCCTCCTCGACCGGCTCCTCGGTCACCTCCTCGTCCTCGGGGAGGTCGAGCTCCTCGTCCGGAAAGGCCGAGACGAACTCTTCCTCGTCGTCGTCGTGCGCCTGGTCCTGGTCGACGGCCTTGTCCTTGCCCTTCTTGCTCCGCTTCGCAGGCGGCTCGTCGTCGTCCTCGCGAGTCTACGGAGCGGCACCGGGTCAGCCGGCTCTGGTGGGTTGAGAGAAGGAAAAGGGAGCGAACCTTGAAGACGACCTTGCCGTCCTGGTACTGGACGTCGACGCCCTCGATCTCGTCGAGCTCGAGCAAGCCGCCGTCGTCGTCGAAGCCGAGCTCTGCGGGGAGGGTAATCTTGCTCCACTGGAGGTCTGCGGCCCTGCGTTCGCGGAAGGACGGCTTTGGCTTGAGGTTGGAGTTGGAAGACGGGCGGGACGAGGACGGAGCGGAGGAGGCGGTGGAGGACGACGAGCGAGGGCGCTTCTTGTTACGCAGGCGCGCAAAGGCGTGCGGGTTCAGCGGCATGGTGTCAATAAGTGTTGACGAGCAGTAGCAACCAGCCAGAGTGAGTGCGAGCGGAGCAACTGCACCTCGAGCTTGGGAAAGCAGACAGGACACCTCGACCTCTCGCTCGCACTCTCAGATTGGTCCAGATTCTCGTGCAACTGTACCAGGAGTACCCAACTAGCCCAACTACCCGGTCGACTTAGTGCCCCGCTGTTGTTGCCGCCATCCACCTTGCTCCACTCGACCCCGACCCGCGACCTCGTCTCGCTTCTCGACTGCCCACACCTTGCACCGGTACGCACTCACCTTCTACCTCTCTCACTCTGCTGTGCGAGCTCACTCGTCTTGTCCCCGCACCCTCACCTGCTGTTGCCGTCTCCCGCCCGCCGTCCCCCCACTTGCCGCCCTTCGTCCGCTTCCCGCCTCGTCACCGCATCAGAGCGTGGTGAAGGGGTGCGCATCCACACCCATTACTGGTATCGCAAACGGGCAAGCTCACTCCTCCGCTCCCGCAGCTCATTGCGTCGACGAGCACCTCAACCTCCCTCCAGCACCCTCTCCTCCGCACCCGCAACGCCCTGATCAGCCATGCCCTCCATACCCGACCGCTCGATCAAGATCGCCGTCGACCGCGGAGGCACCTTCACCGACGTGCACGCTTCCTGGCCCGTCGAGGGAGAGAAGGACCGCAAGGAGATCATCCTCAAGCTGCTCTCGTCCGATCCGGGGCACTACGAGGGTTCGCTGTCTCCCACAGTTCGATGCAGTGAGCCCGATACTTATCTTTGAAGCTTTGTCGAACAGATGCACCGCGAGAGGGCGTGAGGAGGGTCCTCGAGATCGCGACGGGCGAGACGTACAAACGCGAGGACAAGCTGCCGATTGACAAGATCGACTCGTGCGTCCTTCACTCTCGCTCGCTCACCCTCTTCCTTCCCCTCACACGCCGCTAACCCCTCCTCCACCTCCAAAGCATCCGCCTCTCGACCACGGTTGCGACCAATGCCCTCCTCGAGCGGAAAGGCGCCAAGCACGCCCTCGTCGTGACGAAAGGCTTCGCCGACCTGCTCGAGATTGGCAACCAGTCGCGGCCAAAGATCTTTGACCTGGCTATCAAGGTACATCTCGCCCCTTTCCCCCTTTCTTCGCGTGATACTAATCACCTCCATCCGCAGCGCCCTTCCGTCCTCTACTCCTCGGTTCTCGAAGTCGATGAGCGCGTCACGCTCCTCGGGTACAGCATGGACCCGAAGGCGAGCGAGCGCGCCGTGCAGTTCGACGACGCGGGCAAGGTCACGCGGGGCTACGACGGCGAGGCGCACGAGGAGGGGAGCGTCATCAGGGGCATGAGCGGCGAGGCGGTGCAGATCTTGAAGAAGGTGGACGAGAAGGAGGTCGAGGAGGGGCTGAGGAGGCTGTATGAGGAAGGGTACAGGTCGCTCGCGGTCGTGTTGATGCACTCGTTCACCTTCCCCGGTGCGTCCCGCGTTCTTCCCCCTGACCTTGAGAAGACCCATCTTCCATTGCTGATCCGTCATCCCTCGGCAGACCACGAGCAACAAATCGCATCCATCGCCCAAAAGATCGGCTTCGACTTCATCTCGCTCTCGTCCGCCTCGCTCCCCATGATCCGCATCGTCGCCCGCGGCGTCTCGACCACGGCCGACGCGTACCTCACGCCCGTCCTGCAGACCTACATCGACGGCTTCTTCTCCGGCTTCGACGCGGCGCTGCGCGAGACGAGCTACAAAGAGTCGAAGAGCAAGGAGCAGGCGCAGCGGGAGACGACGGTCGAGTTTATGCGCTCGGACGGCGGGCTGACGGACGTCTCCGACTTTAGCGGGTTGAAGAGCATCCTGAGCGGGCCGGCGGGAGGAGTCGTCGGGTACGCCTTGACTTCGTGGGAGAAGGGCGGACAGCCGGTCATTGGGCTGGACATGGGCGGGACGAGCACCGACGTGTCGCGGTTCGACGGAGACTACGAGACGGTGATGGAGTCGACCACCGCGGGCATCACGGTTCGTCTTCTCCGCCGCATCCTGTTCTCTTCTCCCACTGAGTCCCGTGCTCGTCGCTCACAGGTCATGTCGCCGCAACTTTCGATCAATACCGTCGCCGCTGGAGGAGGATCGAGGCTGTTCTGGAGGAACGGCATGGTGAGCTTTTTGGCTGTTTCCTTCTGCACCACTCGTCCCCTCGCAGGACTGGTTCTGGATGTCTCGGTCACTTCCAGCTTTCTCACAGTTGCTTTCTACAGTTCGCCGCCGGTCCCGAATCCGCAAGCTCCCATCCCGGTGCGCCCTTTTCCTCCTCCCCTTTCTCTTCCGGCTGACCCATACCTTCCAAAGGTCCATGCTGCTACCGCAAGAACGGCTACCCCGCCATCACCGACGCGAACCTCGTTCTCGGCCGTCTCCTGTCCGTTCTGCTGCTACTCTTGTCCTCCACCCTCCTCGCCCTGATCACCCCTCGTCTCGCACAGTCCGAACCACTTCCCCGCCATCTTCGGCGAGTCGGAGGACCAGCCTCTCGACGTCGAGGCGTCCAAGACGGCGCTCGAAGAGCTGCGGAGCGAGATCAACCGCGAGACGGGCGGGAGCATGAGCCTCGACGAGGTCGCGTTCGGCTTCATCAGGGTTGCGAACGAGACGATGTGCGTCGTCGTCCTCCCTCTCGTCCCCTTCTCCTCCTTCTCCTTCACGATGGAAAGCTGATGCACCTCAGCGGCGGCGAGCAGGTGCCGCCCCATCCGCTCCCTGACCGAGTCGCGCGGGTACGACACTTCGAAGCACATTCTGGCCTGCTTCGGCGGCGCGGGAGGACAGCACGCGTGCGCGCTGGCGCAGACGCTGGGGATCAAGACGGGTGCGTTCCTCCCTGACTTCTTCACCTTCTCCTCTGAGCGGAATCAGGCTGATGGAGGGATGGGCGCGCGCGCAGTGCTCATCCACCGGTATTCGTCGGTGCTGTCGGCTTACGGGATGGCTGTGCGTCTCGTTTCTTCCTGCACCGAGAACCCGACTGACTTCTCCCTCTCCAGCTCGCCGAGCGGTCCGTCCTCCCTTCTCTCCGCCTTCTCCCTATCCATACTTCGCCTCACTGACGCTTTCTACTACCCGACAGCGTCTTCGAGCGCCAGGAGCCCTCGTCTGAAACCTGGGGCGGGGACGGCGCCTCTTCCCGCCTGCAGAGCCGCCTCGAGGAGCTCAGCAAGCAGGTCCGCGAGGCGCTGCGGAAGCAAGGGTTCGAGGACGAGCGGATCGAGGTGCACTCGTTCCTCAATTGTCGGTATCAGGTGCGTGCCTCCCCCCTCCCTTCCGCCTTTCTTGTGCGTTTAGGCTCAGGAAGCTGATGAGAGGAATCGATGGTGATCCACAGGGCACCGACTCGGCGCTCTTCACACGCAAGCCCGAGGACAGCTTCGACTTTGACAAGGCGTTCGCGGCGAACTACAAGGTGCCCTCGCTTTCTCCCTCCCCTCTCCTTCCTCACTGACCTCTGCCTTCCTCGACAGTCCGAGTTCGGCTTCACCATGGACGCTCCGATCATCATCGACGACGTGCGCGTCCGCGGCGTGGGCAAGTCGTTCGACTCGCTCGGCAAGTCGGTCTTCGAAGAGGCGAAGGAGCTCGACTTCCAGCCCTTCCGCCACGGCGCCGAGGACGAGACGGCGTCGACGTACTTTGAGGAGACTGGCAGGGTCGACGTGCCCGTGCTGATGCTGGAGAAGCTCGAGGCGGGCAACTTGGTCGAGGGTCCGGGTGCGTCTCTTCTTCCCCTTCTTTCCTCTTTGTTTCCTCGTGTTGATGTCCCTATCACTGCTCGCATCGCAGCTCTCATCCTCGACGGTACTCAGACCATTGTGGTCTCTCCCGGCGCGAAAGCCAAGGTCACGAGCAAGCACCTGCTCATCGAGCTGGGCGAGCGGGAGAACGGCAGGAAGTGATGCGCCGTTGCCGGTCGCGAAGCGTAGACTGAACGCAATTAAGAAGAGTATTCTGTGCGCTGTAAGTCTTTCCCTTCTTTCGAGAGAACAGCCAAATCGTTGTGGCGAGGAGGAGATCATGCGCTTCTTCGCCTCCTCCGCTTCACTCGCTTCGCTTCCCGCTCTCTCGCTCAATTGGACGGATCCTTCACACTCGCTTCTGCCCGCACTGGTAGTCCCAACTCAGCGCATTGACTTGCAGGCGAGTTCTTGCTCCTCCCTCTCCTCCCCACCTCAGCTCCGCTAACTCGCTTCCCACGCCTTGGACAGCATCCAGCGTAACCCCACCACTCTCCTTCACACCCTCACACTCCCTCCTCGCCTCTTCACCCTCTCCCAGCCCACTTTCGCTCTCTTCCGCCTTTGCCCCACCTCGACCTCCTCTCGCATCCTAACACCCTCGCTCCTCCGCCCCCCGTACGCTCAAGCGCGCGCATGAAGGACGATCCTCGCCCCTGGAAGTCGTCCGAGCGCTGGGCCGCTCAGGAAGAGCGCAAGCGCAGGCGAGACGCGGGGCTCGAGGACGACGACGAGGGAGAAGACGGCGGCAGGGACCCGTGGGAGGACGACTCGGAGAACGACGACTGGGGACACGGCTGGAGAGGTGTCCTCGGGCTGGGTGGCGAGGAGAAGCAGGCGCCGAGGACGGATGGCGACGTCGAGCAAGTGGGAGGGGGAGGAGCAGAGGGAGGAGAGGCGACCGCCGCCGCACCAACGGCGACCTTGACGCACGCCAGCTCGAGCACGGCCCAGCATCTCGCCCCTCCAGTCCCGAGCGCCCCGCTCTTCGCGCAGGACCAGCTGCCAGCACCGCCTCCAGCAGCAGCCGAGCAAGGAGCAGGAGGAGGAGCAGCGCCCGCTCGGAGGCCCGACCCGATGTTCGGCGGCTCGGGGCTCACGAGGGCGGACCTCTATCCGGACGAGGTCTGGTCGGCGTCGCCGCCGCCTCAGGCGGGCGAGGACGAGCCCGGAGGCGACCCGACTCGGCCTTCTCAAGCCGGCGTCGAGGGCGTCGAGGCCGCCGTCCCTCTTGGCGAGAGCGCCGACCCGTTCGCTCAGCTCCAGCGAGAGCTCGACGAGGCGGCGAGTGCATCGTCGACCTGGCAGCAGCTTCCGCGAGGACCCGTCGAGGGCGAGCCGTCCCAGCCCGACCCGTTCGACGGCTTCACTCTCGCCGGCGGGATCGACCCGGAGCTGGACTGGGAGAGCACGGACTGGGCGCAGCTCCTGTTGGGGGAGCCAGCGCCCGGCCCCGGGACGGAGGAGGGCACGATGCAGCTCGACCGCTCGGAGCCGTCCTCGCACCGCGACGAGACGGCGCCGACGTCCGCGCTTCAAGCCTTCGACCCGCTCTCGGCGACGACGCAGCACCCGTACTACTCCTCTCGCGCGATCGGGGTGCAGCAGCCACGCCCTCCTCCTCCTCCTCATCGTCTCGAGCCCGCCGAGCCGACCCGACCACGGCGCCAGATTCACGTCCCGGCCGATATCATGGCACTCGCATCGGGACTGAATGGTGAGCCCTCCGGCTCCGTCGGCGGTGGCGTCGGCTCCCACGAGCCCGTCCGTCTCTACCAGCCTGCACGCGCTCCGGCCTCAAGCGCTGCTAGCGTCACCTCCCTCTCCACCGACCGCCTACACAGCGCTCCCGTCGTCCCCGAGCGCAACTTCCTTGCCGAGTACGCCGCGGCTGAGCGTGAACGAGTTGCTCGTCTTCGTCCGTTCGTTTTCTCCTCTCTCAACGAGCAGTCCCTGATCTTTCCCGTACCAGCCCCGTACACGCCGTACCGCCTGACCGCGCCGGAGCAACCCCAGCAACAGCAGCACTTCGCCCCGACGCAGCTGTTCTCATCTACCGGCCCTCAACTCGTCCCGGCGTTGCCCGCTCCTCCTCGCTCCGTTCACCCGCACAGCTACGGCTACAACCCCGCCCCGCCGTACGCTCCGCCTCCTCCCGCACGTGCGCAGGTGGATGAGCTTGTCGCCGCTCCTCCTCCCGCTCGGCCACTTCCTCCCGTCCAGTCCTCGTCCACCTCCGTCTCTCCTCCCCCTCTTCCAGCAGCGCCGCGGAGGCTCTTCGGCGTCGACCCGAACGACCGCATGTCGACCACTCGGCGCAAGGCTATCTGCCAGTTCTCCTCCGAGAATGACCACCTCTCCCCGGCACTGGTCGCCGAGCGGCTCGGCTACGTCGAGAGGATCGTCGAGGAGACTCTGCCGAGGCGGGACGAGATCCTCAAGCTGCCGGACAGCGAGCAGGACCTACCGCCGGGTTGGCTGGGTCCCGAGCGGAGGAAGACGGAGAGGGACCTGGCGGAAGAGGCGGCGAGGGCGGCGGCCACGTCTCGTGGCGCTCGTCAGACGATGGCGAGCGGGGAGCTCGAGCGGTCCTTCCACCAAGGCGCGCCTTCCGCCTGTCTTTTCGCCGCCCTTCCCCCGGCTCCTCCAGCCGCTCCTCGCACAACGCTCCCGCCGCCCTCTTGTCCCGACGACCCTCCCGTCCGCGAACAACCGCACCGGCTCGCCACCGGTTCCTCCTTCGACCCAGCCATCCCGACGAGCGCCGCTTCCCCAACTAGCTCTCCCTCCCGGCCGGCCCGCTCGCCGCGCAACGTGCCGAACCCGAGGGCCGGCATGCGGCAGAGTGAGAACATGACGCTCACGCAGCGCCGGACGATCAGCTTCTACCACGTCGACCACCCGGAGCTCTCGCACCTCGACGTCTCGAGGGACCTCGGATACGGCGAGATCGGCGAGCCGCTCGTCCAGGCGACGCTTAGGCGGTGCAGGGGGTACCTCGAGCGCGAGAACGACGACACGAAGGACGTGTTGCCGCAGTCGATGCCGGAGCTGCCGGACGTCGGCGAGGAGGAGGCGAGGCGCAGGGGATGGAAGATGGACTCGGAGCGGACGACGTCGAGAGGCGCGCAGGTCGAGGCGCCGCCGGTCAGCCCCAGCCGATGTCAGCCTCCCTCTCCTCCGCCCGCCGGTGCTCAACCTCCGAGACCGTCGACCAAGTCGGACTCGTACCTCGCCGGTCCGTCCTCGTCGTCGTCCGCTCAGCCGGGCGACATCGTCGTCGACTCGCAGCCGGAGGAAGAGGATCAAGCACGGGCAGCACGGGAGATGGCGCAGCAGGCCGCACTGGCGACGTTTCGACACTGCCGGACGGCGGGATCGGGACCGGCGCTGCAGGGGCAGTTCGGCCCCCGAGAGCAAGCCGGATTCGGAGAACGGGTCGTCGCTTCGACTTCCCCGCCGCGCCCGCACGCGTCCCTCTTTCCTCCCCCAGTCGTTCCTCACCGCCAGCAGGAGGCTCAGGCTTACTCCGCTCAAGCCTTCCCGCCTTCTGCCGGTCCGTCCGCGATCACGGCGCCTATGCCGACTCGTCGCTTCCCGCACGCCGTCTACAACCCGAGGACCGGAAGATACGACGGTGTCACCTACGCGACCTACCCGCCGCCGTTTCCCTCCCAGCCTCAGCGGTTCGAGCCCGTTCGCCGCCTCGAAGCCGTCGAAACGCCATCCTCCTCGCAAGCCAGCCTCTTCATTTCCGCATCCTCCGGCCACCAAACGACTTCACCTCGTCGTCCACCGCAGCAGCTCCAGTACCAGCAGCAGCCCTTTCCCGTTCAGCCTCAGCAGCAGCCGGTTCAGGTCTTCCATCCCGGCACTCATCCCTATTCCGCCGCCGCACACCCGTCCTCGTCCCCCGCCCAGCTCCCGCACTCTTCTTCGGTCGGTGCGATCACGCCCGCTGGACCGATCGCGTCCACCTCGGCGGCCCCCGCTGCGCCGGTAGCGCCGCGTCCGGTCTACAACGGGCCCATGACCAAGACGATGCGCCGCCGGATCTGCCAGCTCTACGCGGACCGAGACGCGTTCCTGTCGATCGAGGGAGTGGCGCTCGATCTTGGTCTCCCGCTCAAGGTCGTCAAGGAGACCCTCGCCGTTTCCGTTCGCGACTACTACCTCACCGATGTTGAGGACGACGACTTCTCCGATTTGACTCCGGCGCAGGCCAGGCGGCAGATGAAGGCGCTCGAGAAACTCGCGGAGGAGTATGAGGCGACACAGGCAGCCGCGCGCGGTGCGGATGCGGCGAGCTCGGCGACGGACCGCAACGACGACATCGTGGTCGACTCGCAGCTGGAGACGAGCTCGGCGTCGACGGATCAGTCGTGGATGCCTGCCGCCGCCACGCAGCAGCAGCAGCAGGGGTCGGCGAGCCGGCCTCCAGCCTCGTCGGCTTCGAGCTCGGCGGCGCTGGCGGCCGTGCGACCGGTGGTCGCTTTCCCCCCCTACCAGCCGTACACCGGGCTCTACACCGCTCCTCCGAACCCGCCCGTCGCCTACGCCGTGCCATCGACCCTCCCGCACCACTCTCCTGCCTCCGGCTCTTCCTACTTGTTCCCTCCCGCTGCGGCTTCCTCTTCCTCCTCAGCTCGTCGCGCATCCGCCCCGACAGCGTCCCCCTACGCCTACGCGCAGCAGCAGCAGCACAACCCGTACCCGTATCAGCAGCAGCAGCAGCAGCAGCAGCAGGCGTACCAGGCCGTCTACGCGAACAGCACCGCGTCCGCACACTTGCGGCCGGACGAGCGGGAGACGAAGAGGAGGAGGTCGCTCCCCGAGGACGTGGGGATGATGCAACCGGCGAGGAAGGGTTCGGGAGGTTGAGTGGGGAAGGAGGAGGAGGACGCGGTGGCTCGCTTGGTTTTTTTCTTTCTGATCCGGTTCTTCTAGCACCCTTTGGCCTCAGCCCGTTTACTCATTGTCTTCATCATCTCTCGCAGCTTTGCACTCGCATCACCTCGCTTGACTTTCGCAATTCAGCAGCTTTGCGTTCTCCTCTCGGTCCCGGAGGGAAAAGAAGAGACGGAAGAACAGCTGTACTCGCTTGAGTTGAATCTACGGAAGCTCTATGTGCATGAAAGAAGGGTGAGAGCTACCTCAGTACCCCAGGACCGCCTTCCTCAGCCCCTTGGCTCCCTTCCTCAAGTCCCGCTCCGCCTGCGACGTCAGCCCCCACAGCTCCCTCTCGCCCGTCAACCCTCCCGTCTCCTTCTTCCCGTCCGCCGCCTCGTCCTCCTCCTCCTTGATGTCCCCGCACTCCCTCAGCATCCTGTCGTGAGTGTCAAACTGCTTCGGGTGGCCCCAGACCATCGCGGCCCTCGTCTCGGGCGCCGAGTCCTCCGGCCCGTCGTGGTCCTCGCCGGAGCGCGCGAGCGGGTCGGGCGTGAAAGTGAGCGGCTTGGGGAGCTTGGGCGAGGAGGCGAAGTGGAGGGAGGCGAGGCGGGCTTGGAGTTGGGCGAGCGGGAAGGGGATGACCTGCTCAGTGCATCGGAGAAGAAGATCAGCTTGACACGGGAAAGGACGGGAAAGTGAGACGCGCGAGGTAAGGCAGGCCCAAGAATGCCAATGTCGGGTCAGGCATGTAGAAGAGCGCCCGGTCATCGAGGTGGTGCACCCTCAGCCCGCCGCGCCTGCTCGGCTCGCCGCGCGGTGCCGGGTCCTCGGTCGCGACCGTTTCGTCTGCCTTTGGTGCTGCGTTGGGGAGAGGCGGGGCGTAGGTGAGCGGGTGGGTGGTGAAGGGGGCGTCGGCTGGATGGAGGAAAGGGAAGGAGAAGTAGTAGCCGGTCGCGAAGAAGCTACGAAAGAGGAAAGATCAGTGGAGAGCAAGAGACCAGAGAGGAAAGCGGAACGTACATCACTTCAACATCATCGACGCTCCTCCCGTCTTCGAACTCGATCTTCCTCCCCTCGACCCTCTTGATCGGCGGGTACAGCCCGACCTCCTTGCCGTACTCGGGCGCATCGGGCGCGTCGAACGGGATGCCCAGGCTCGGCGGGCTCCGCGCTGCTTGGTAGATGTGCGGGAGGTCGGTCGCGCCGGCTTGACGGCGCTCCCAGATCGACTGGGCAAGCTCGCGTGCGATGTCGTAGCCGGAAGCACCGTTGCCGATGACGAGCACCGTCTGGATGAAGAATGCTGTGAGCAAGGAGAAAGACGAGGCTGAGCAGCGGGAACGTACCTTGTTCTCGTACCCTTTGACCTCGCGGAACCACCTCGAATGCAACACCTTCCCCTCAAACGAGCTCAGCCCGTCCGTCCACGGAATGTACGGCTTCGCGTAGTGCCCGTTCGCGCACATGACGCAGTCGAACTGCTCGACCTCGACCGGAGCGTTCTCGTCGTCCTGCACGGAGCGGAGCTCGGCAAGCCAGCGGCGCTGCGGACCGCCGTCGGAGAGTAGGGTGTGGCGAAGACGGACGAGGCGGGTGTTGAACCGAATGTAGGGGAGGAAGGGCTCGGCGAAGTGCTCGAGGTAGGACTGGACTTGGTCGTGCTTGCAGAAGAGGGGCTGCCAGCGTAGGGGAGTCGTGAGTAAGATGAAGCGCAATGCGAGCGACGGCGGAAGGTGGGGAAGGGACGATACGGAACGGGGCGATGTCCGGTCGTGTGAGCGGAGGACAATGAGGAAAAGACGGGAAGAAACGCACGACGGTGGACGGGAAGGGGTGGCCGCGGTATTGCATGAGGGCCTGCGGATAGAAGCATGTCAGTAGAGGTTGGAGAACATCGGAGAGAGGTGGAGCGGCGCACTGTAGGGACGTTCGTGGCGAGGGAGCTGTACATGGGGGTGGGAGTACGGCCAGTGTCGTCGGTCTCGCCTGGTGATCGCGGAACGGCGACTCCATGCTCGTCGTAAACGACGTCGCACTCACCCGGATCGGGCTCGTAGCGCCATGCTCCGCCGACGCCGGGTTGAGTGTCGATGCAGAGGGGATCCAATCCAGCGTCGAGGGCTTGCTGGATGGCGGCGAGGCCGGATGATCCTGCGCCTACGATCAGACAGCGTCGTGGTGGGGCCATGAAGCGGACGCAGCGAGAAGAGCGGGGAGAGAATAGCTCGCCAAGGACTGGATCAACCCGAGCAGGAGCAGGACCACCTTCTTCTCTCTCGCAACCACTCGAGGGGACTCGAGCTCTCGCCAGTGCACTCCTCAGCTCTCCCACTCCCACTACCGACCTACAACTAGCTGCCCATCGTCGCCCATCTCGCGCTGTCCTGCTCCGCCCCACCTCGCACCGCCTGCCTCAACTTCGGCGATCAAGCCCTTCCACTGCCTCCCTAGCACCCGCATCCACTCCGAACCACTCACACAACACTTCCCATGGACGAACCAGGTGCGCCCTCCCTCCCGTGCTACTTTCGCAAAACAACGCTGACCCGCTCGTCTGCCTCCGATCTCTGCGCCGTCCCACTCGGTCGGTACAGGCTACCACGCCCGTCGCAGGGAGGAGAGGGAGCAGCGTCAGGCTTTCAAGGACGGCAAGCTTGGGCTTCACGGGCTCAAGGCCACCCAGCCTCTCCCGGACGATGAGGAGCTCAAGGGCAAGGTCGAGGTGCCCGCCCACGCCGACGAGTCCGTCGCCGGTACCTACCAGGAGCCCGGCTACCGCCCGCCTCCTCTCGTCGACGCTGGCGAGATCCCGGGCCCGAAACCGGCGGCAGGGACCGTTCCGACCGTCGAGCCCATCGCTCCTCCTTCGGGCCAGCGCCGTCGCATGCAGCCCCACCTCTCGATGATGACGGGCGTCATGCTCCGCTACGACACCGTCGTCGACCGCGTCTGGCACGGCTTTGCCATGATCGTCACGACCGACACCGGGTCCGACTACTCCTCCCCGCCGACCATGACCCTCGAGTGGGACGCGACCGGCGGCGCCCTCGCCGACAAGCTGCAGAGCATGCACATCTCCGAGATCCCGGACGACGACTCGGCCGTCCACCGGCGGCGCATCCAGGCGGAGAAGATCTACACCTACCACTCGCTCGCCGGCGGGCAGAGCTTCTGGCGCTTCAAGCTCGAGATCCCAATGGGCGAGCGCGAGGAGGAGGTCTTCTACTCGGTCAACGTGCGTTCTCACCGTTCTCCCTTCGTCCCGAAGAGCGAGTCTAACCTGGGAAGGTCGGCCTCTTCTTTTCCTTCTGCAGGGCGGTCCCGAGTCGTCCTTCTGGGTTGCCGCGGCGGACCAAGAGTTCCGTGTTATGTACCACTCCTGGTGCGTCCCCTTCCCTTTCCTACCCTTGGCAGAAAATGCCGTGGACTGACTGCATTCGCCTCCAGCAATGGTTTCTCCTCCGGTGTCGACCAAGGTCCTTTCAACGGCCCTGACCCTCTCTGGCGCGACGTCCTCCGCAAGCACGACCAAAAGCCGATCGTACGCCTTCCCTCCCTTTCCGCCAATCTCCTCGAACCGCGGCTCACTCCTTCTCCCCCCACTCGTGCAGCACGTCATGGTCGGCGGCGGCGACCAGATCTACTGCGACCCGCTCACCAAGGAGCCCGAGCTCGTCGGCTGGATCCAGGAGGAGGACATCAAGAAGAAGATCGCGGCGCCGCTCACGGACGAGATGAAGTTTGCGCTCGACCGCTTCTTCTTCAACTGGTTCGTCCTCCTTTCTCCCTAACTCTTTTGCACCTCATTGACGCTCCTTTTGGTCTACAGGTACTGCAGCTGGTTCCGCGGGGTAGGTTGTTTGTCCAGCTCGCCTTTTCCCCTTGCTGACGCTGTCCTCCTCAGGGCGCGTTCGGAGTCGCCAACGGCAAGATCCCGATGCTCAACATGCTCGACGACCACGACTTGATGTGCAGCGTCCTCATTCCGCTTCCCTGAGCGGATACTGATGCTCTCCTTCCTCCTTTTCCAGCGACGGCTTCGGCTCCTACCCCGACGACCTGCAAGAGTCTCCCGTCTTCTCTGGCATTGGCTCGCACGGATACAAGTGGTACCTGCTCTTCCAGAGTGCGCTTCCATCTCCTCCCTCTCCGCGTTTCTTGCTCACGATGCTCCCCCTCCTAGTGTTCATCGTCGACGAGGTCGACGGTACGAACCCGACGTCGGCGCCTGGCATCCCGCGCCAGAACACGCACCCGTCCAAGTCGCTCATCATCGGCGGCGAAGGCGCCTTCATCCCGTTCCCGAACCACTCGTTCCTCTCCTACCTCGGCCCGAAGCAGGCCATCCTGATGATCGACTGGAGGTCCGAGAGGCGGTTCGACCAGCTCGCGAGCAAGATCACGTACGAGAGGTGCGAGCAGGCGGTGATGGCGTTGCCGGACGGAGTCCAGCACCTTGTCGTTCTCCTCGGTACGTCCCATCCTTCGTCTCTTCCTGTCGCATTCCCTCACATCCATACTTCAGGCGTACCCATCGCATACCCGAGGATGGTCGCCATCGAGAAGATACTGGAGAACAAGTTCAACCCGGTCCGTTTTTTCGTCCTCGCTAACTCTCCCGCACCCCCCTGACCACTTCCTCTCCTACAGATGAGCCTCCTCGCCAAGGCTAAGCTGATGCCATCCGCGGTGAACAAGTTCAATGCGTGCGTTCGCCCCCTGACTCCCCTTCTTCTCGGTCCGGACTGATCCTCTTCCCACCCGTCCTCAGCGAGGCAGAGCTCAAGGACGATCTCGCGGACCACCCTTGCGCTGGAGACCACAAAGTCGAGCGCAACTGGTTCGTGACGCATCTCCAGGACCTCGCGGTCCGCAAGCACCTCCGCATCTCGTTCATGAGCGGGGACGTGCACTGCTCCGCCAACAGCAAGGTCCGTGCCTTCCTGTACTAACCTCTCTCTCACGGGACCGCGTCCGCTTCGCCGCCACTACGTCTCCCCTGTCGGGCTCGGACTGGACTGACCGGCTCTATTTCTCCCTCGCAGTTCTACTCGACCCGGAAGGTCGAGCCCGCGCAGGACCCCAAGTACATGCTCCAGATTGTTAGCTCGGCCATCGTCAACACTCCGCCTCCGCCCGCGGTCATCTGGCTCGTGTCGAAGCTGGGCGGGAAGAGGCACAAGGTGCGTTGTTCGCCCCGGGCCCTTCCTTTCCAGCGCTTTACTTACGCCAGCGAGTCCGCGCAGACGCTCCACCACGCCGACACCGAGGAAGAGCTCATCCCGCTCTTCGAGGAGGACGTGCGTCTCCTCTCCTGCTCACCTTCCTCTTCCTTGACTGACCTCGCCCCTTCCTCCCCTCTAGACCGACGGCTCCAAGCCCAAGTCGAACACGGTTATGGGCCGCCGCAACTACGCGCTCGCGAACTACGATACTGCGACGGATGAGCTCGAGTTTGCGGTTTGCGTCGAGAAGAGCATTGGGAGCGGGACGACCAGAGAGTGCGTTTGGCTTCCTCGCCCTTTCCTTAACCGTGTTTTGGTGCGCAGGTGGGCTGACGGTCTTGGACTTGTACAGGTACCCGGTCCGCGCGCCACCGCCGCGCTGGTAGTCCGCCCTCGACCCGCCCTCGACCCGTTTCCTTGCGCCTCCCTTTCCCCTCACCCTTTCACCCTGCTCTTCTCCGCCTCTCACCCTCCTGCTGCTCTCCTAGTCGACCCTCCCATTCCTGTTCAGTCGGAACCCCCGGAATCGCTCAGTACCTTCCCTCTCTTCTCTCTCGAACTCGCTCATCTACTATCGTATATACTTCCCGGCTACCCTACGCGTAATGACGTTACCCCTCGACCTGTTTCACCCTTGGAAAGTTGAGCCCGGCGCCCGAGTAAGCAGAAAGAGAGGTTGAGAGAAACGACGCGGTTGCAAGCTGCGAGGGAAGTGCATGTACGGCTAGTGTCTGTTGGGGCTGCAAGGGGTATATACGTCCAGATGAAGGGCAAGGGAAAGGGGCAGAATGGTCGGGCAAGGGTGAGGGGGGAGGAAAGCATGAAGGCATGATTTAGGCGGAAGCAGCTTCGATTGTGAGGCTGACGTTGTACGCGACGACCTGCCACTCCGGCTGACCAGGGGTGTAGACCTCGCGCTGGTGCTCCGTGACGATGAGGACTGCACGGGGCGCAAGTCAGTCCATGTTGACCATCAAGAAAAGAGAGAAAGGCCAGCTCACAGTATTCGCCCGCCTCGGTCACCCAGTCCTCGCTGATCGGCAGGCTGGCGTTGACCCACCCGCCCGGGCCGTCCGTGTCGAGACCGGTCGCGAGCTGGCGGATCCCGTACGGCGCCCAGCTGTTGCCTGGACTGATGGGGGCAGGGCCCTGCAAGCCGACGTCGAGCGAGGCGATGGAGGAAGGGAAGCGCGGGACGGCGGCGTCTTGCTGCAAAGCGGAGGAAGATGCAGGAAGACGGGTCAGGGCAGTGGGACAGGAGGGAAAAGCCAGGCAGAAAACGCACCTCGACAGCCGAGTACGAAAAGGTGATGTTGTCTCCAACCTTGAAGCTGTCGCCCTGGACGGGCGAGACGATCGTGCCAGTGTACGCGGCACCCGTCCAGCCTTCGATCTCGCTGGGCAGGAGACGGGAAGGAGTGCTCTTCGTGACGAGAAGGGTTGGCGCGGCGGCGGCGAGAGAGGCGAAGGCGACGGTGAGGGCGAGGGAGACCTTCATGGTGGAGATGCGGGTGGAGGGAATAGACGAGGAAGGAGGAGAGTGTGCGAGTGAGGTGAAGGAAAGCAAGAGGAAGAAAGCGCGAGCGAGCCCAAGTCGTTCGCGCTCGTCGGGGTTTCCGTCCGTCGAGACGTACCGAATCTTCGCCTCGCTCGGCCTCGCTTCGCCCGCTTGTTCGGGTCCGAGGACAAACAAGCCTCGGTCGCCTACCCCGACTAGCCTCGAGAAACGAAAGTAGGCGGGCTGATTTTGGTTGTGACTGTGCGCCTCGTGATGTGAGCCGCCACTGCGATGGCGAAAGGGAGACGAGCGAAAGTGGACGAGAGAGTGGGGAGGAACACGAGAAAGAGTGGTCGAAGAAGTGGAAGCAATCGACCTGCGGCGCGCGTAAGGCCTAGTCGGCGAGCTGTGCAGCTCAGGCATAGGCGCCAGAGGTACAGAGAGCTTCGAGAAGCATTCCTGTCTCGCTTGCGGTCGTCCGAGGCGTGCTGAAGACAGAGAAGCGGAGAGTACAAGGAGGAAAAGCCGCCACGCGCGGATGAAGACAGCATCGCAACTAAGTCCGAGAGGCTCTCCGCGTGCAGAGCTGAGCTCTTGAGCGGGTACCGGTCGAATGACGGTGCTGGACGGGACGTGCAGGGCTGGAAGCGAGGCGGAAGATGAGGTGAGGAGGGCAAGGAGGAGTGGGCCGCGATGGGGTGCGGGAGGGTGGGAACAGCTCGCCAGGTATCAGAGAGAGTGCTGTGTACGGTGTAAGGGGCGTACTGAGGTGCTCAATTAGCAGTGGGCGAGGTGGGCGAGGTCGAGGAGCGCAAGCCGCTGGACGAGCAACTCTGGCGCCAAACACACCCACCTACCTGCTCAGGACTGCCTGTCACTCACAGAGAGACACACTAGCACCCGCACAGTACACCCACTCGATTCGCGCCACTCCCCCTCGTCCTCCCCACCTCCCCCTCCTCCTCACCACTCTGCCCATCTTCACACCACCACTCGCCTACCATGCCTCCCAAGGCCGACCTCAACAAGGCCCAGGGCGAGAGCTCTGACTTCCCCAGTCTCTGCAACACCTGCCTCGGCCCCAATCCGTACGCCCTCTCCTCCCTCGTCCCGCCGTTCCGCTTGCTAACCAGCTTTCACATGCAGCTACATCCGCATGAGCAAGCAGCCCCTCGGAGCAGAGTGCAAGGTCTGCACAAGGCCCTTCACCGTGAGCTCCTCTCCCCTTTCCCACTCGTCAACTGCAACTGACCTTTCCCTCCCCCTCCAGGTCTTCCGCTGGCTCCCCGGCCAGGGCATGCGCTACAAGAAGACCGAGATCTGCCAGGTCTGCGCCACCGCCAAGCACGTCTGCCAGACCTGCCTCCTCGACCTCCAGTTCGGCCTGCCCACCCAGGTCCGCGACACCGTCCTGGGCGTCCAGAGCAAGGCGCCGACGAGCGACATCAACCGCGAGTACTACGCTCAAAGCAGTGCGTCGTTTTGCTCTATTCTGTCACTCTCGACCCCTACTGACTGTCGCGCACCTACAGTCGAGAAGGCGCAGGAGGAAGGCGCGTCCGGCGCGTTCCAGTTCGGCAAGGCCGACTCTGCCGGGCGGGACCTGCTGAAGCGCCTCGCGCGCAACGACCCGAGCTACAAGCGCAACCGGCCGCACCTCTGCTCGTTCTACGCCAAGGGCGCGTGCAATCGCGGCGACGCGTGCCCGTACCGCCACGAGCTGCCGGTCGAGAACGAACTGAGCCATCAGAACATCAAGGACCGCTGTGCGCTTGCCTCTCTCTTTGATCCCTGATTGAACAGACCGTACTGACTACTGCCTCTCGCCGCAGATCACGGCACGAACGACCCGGTCGCGAGGAAGATTCTGGGGAAGCACGCTGGCGAGAGCGGTCTTGCACCACCCGCCGACCCTGATATCGTACGTCTCGCTCTCCATGCACTGGCGGCCTCCCGCAAGCCTGCGGGAGGCGGCATGCTCTTTGGCAGGCGACGACTGACCTTGCCCCACTTCCCTTGCACGCCTCGCAGACCTCCCTCTTCCTCACCTCCCTCCCCGCCACCGCCACCGAAGACTCGATCCGGCACTTCTTCACCTCGTCGGCGTCGATGCCGGCGGGCAAGATCAAGTCGGTCGTGCTCGTGTCGGCGTCCAAGGTCGCGTTCGTCAACTTTGTCAACCGCGACGCGGCCGAGATGGCCGCCGAGCGCTGCAGCGTCGGGGTCAAGGTCGACGGGCACGCGGTCAAGGTGCAGTGGGGACGGAGTAGGCCGAAGAAGGGCCCGAAGGCGGCGGCTGCGGGCGCAGGGGGAGGGCCGCAAGCGGTCATCTCGGAGCGCGAGCTGGAGACGACGGGGAAGTAGGCGTGTGTCCTTGTTACCCAGCGACTCCCTTGTTGTACTTTGCCTCTCGGAAGCCGCTGCTTGTTCACTCGGCTTCGGTAAGGGATAGGAGTGCACCGCCTCGCTGCTCTCTTTCTCCTCGCCGTCACTTCACCTCGACTCCCTCGCGTACCGCCACACACACGGCACACACGACTCGACACAACCTCCACGACGCGCTCACAATGCAACTGGTCAGCGAAGAGCAGATTGTCGAGGCGTTTCACGGGATTGCAAGGGACTCGCTCGCACAGGCAAGGGGAGAGGGGCTGTTGACGGATGAGGACCTCGAGACTGCAGGTAAGCTCTCATCTTCCATCCTTGTCACCCTCAACGCCGTCCGCTGCTCTATCCTCATCCTCCCCCACCTCTCGCTCCTCATCGGCAACTTTCTCCTCCTCCCTCCCTTTTGAGCGTGTATATGGTCATGGTAGCGAGTACGTGGGCCTTATGGTGCTCCTGCTGACCCACGTCTCCCGCAGATGTCGACGTGCAAGTCGCGGGTCCGGCGCTCACCCTCCTCTACTCTGCTCTCGGCGCCCGAACCGACTCTCCTTCCGGCCCGTCCATCTCGTCCCCGTCCGGCGACTTCGTCCTCACTGCGCAGAACTGCCCGCCGACCTTCAAGCAAGCCTTCTTCCTCTGGCAAGCCACCGTCGAGCCCATCCGCTCTCTCCCCTCTTCCGCTCGGTACGACCTCGCCCTCCTGCTGTGCGACAAGCCGGCGCAATCGAGCCCGTTGAGGATGGAGGTGCCGAGGATCGCGAGCGACCTCAAGGGCATCGCGCTCGAGATCTTGCAGGTGCGCCTGTTATCTCCCTTTTCTCTGGAATCCCCACAGGCTAATCCGTCCTCGCAGCGCCGCACCTTCCAACTCCGCTTCCAAGCCGACCTCCAAGCCGCGCTCGACTCGTCCGTCCGCCCGCGCACGTCGGGCGAGTCGTCCCGACCGCACCAGGCGCAGTACGAGCCACCGCCGATGTACGAAGCGGGCGAGCCGACCGCCGAGACGAAGCGCGCTTACGAGCACATGGCGGCGGGACGGGGCGGAGATGCCGAGACGCAGAACGTTGAGGCGGCGCTGTCGATGGAGCAGCAGGAGAACCTGCGGATCATCCGCGAGACGCTTTACTCCGGTTCGTTCCCGCCTCTCTCCCTGTGCTTCTCTCGCTCACATCTTTTCTGCTTGCAGCGCTCGCCGACGCCATCGTCGAGACGCCTTCCATCTTGGAGCAGCTCTCCCGAGGGCCCGAATGGGCAAGCAAGGCGTTCTTCGCCTCGACCTGCTTGGCCATCCTCGAGGTTGCGCTGCTGAGGATGGACCGCAACGGCGTGAGGGTCGTCAACCTTGGTTCCGACTCGCCCAAATACATCGGCGGAGGCCAGACACCGCGTACGTCTCGCTCTTTGCTTTTCTTCCAACCTCTTCTCACCCTTTCCCTCCTCTACCAGCCTACCTCCGCCCCTTCCTCTCCAAGCTCGTCGAGGTCTCTCAAGCCGTCCAGTCCTTCGCCACAGCGGACGACGCCCGCGCAGTGCAAGAAGCCTCGGAAGGTGTCGAGCATCTGACGCCGCCGAAGCTCGACCGGCTCAAGGAGCGCCTCGCGCGAGGTGTGGGCGCGGAGGAGACGCTGCAGAGTTCGCGGGAGAGCCAGGACGGGGAGGTCGGGATGCTTGCGAACGCCATCAACGGGTTGGCGTTGGGTGCGTTTTATTCCCTTTTCTCGAGCTGCCCTGGGACTGACCCGCTTCACTTTGCTTCCCTAGGGATGACCGCCCTTCCCGACTTCCGTGAGCGACAGGCACAGGCCTTCCGGATCATCGCTGGGGTCAGTCGGCTGTGACGAGTCGAGGCGGAGGAGCACTTTCACATACCCCTTTTCTTCCATACCCGTCCACATGTAGGAACACTGTAGGAATACGTAGGAAACGCCCTCAAGCACTCTACAGCGCCTGGCAGTTGAGGGCTGGAGAGGCTGGTCGCCCTCGTCCGCGGTTTCCGAGCACCCCCTTTTCGCTCTCTGCACGCTCGCTCGCGCTGCTACGGAGCTGCAGCATGGACCAGCTCACGGCCTCGACCTCCAACACCGGCGACGCGATCGCCATCGCGCCCGCGGCTTCTGCCAGCAGCGCTGGGAGGAAGCGCTCCATCGCGGAGGACGACGACGGCGACGACGGCGGCGAGCAGGACAAGCCGGGCAAAAAGAAGCGCAACCGCAAGCCTGTCACCTGTGCTCGTGCGTCCGGCCTCTCTCTCCAGTCAGGCAGAGCGGGAGAAGCGAGGGTGCGGTTTGTTGATCCTGCCCCACCTGCAGAGTGCCGCCGCAGGAAACTCAAGTGCGACAGGGGCTACCCTTGTGCGTCTCGTTCCCTCCTTACTCAGCCTTAGGGACAGGCTGACCGAGAGGACATGCAGGTGGGGCTTGCCGCGACCGCCAGGAGGGCCATCTCTGCGAGTGGGAGGCGCGTTTCCTCCGCTTCCTTCTCCTTCCTACTACTCGAGCTGACACACTGCGCCCCACAGGGAGCGATCCGTCTGCCGCAACCGTCCGTCTCGCCCTTCTCCTCCCCATTTCTCCCCTCTAACCCTTTTCATCCTCCCCCTGTTCAGGCATCTCACCCGCGACGCCGAAGCGCAAGAGCTCCGCCTCCAACTCGACCGCCTCGAGACCCTCCTCGGCGCGCTCGGCGGCGCCAACCCGGCGGTTCTCGCGGCCGCGACGGCTGCTGCTGGAGGAGGAGCGGGAGGAGCGCCGGCGGCTCCGGCGGCTGGGGAGGGAGGACCGTCGACGGGCGTGGCGGAGAAAAGTGCGGCAGAGGCGCTGGGGCTGCTTGCTGTGCGTTCGAGTCTTCCCTCAGCATCGCTTGCCGGACTGACCCTTTCTTCCACAGGCGAATCCCGGCAGTCCCGCCGCTGGTCGTAGCACAGCCAGCATCAGCGCTCGTGCGCAAGTGCTTGCCGCCGCACCGACCGTCTCGCACCTCATCGCCCTTCTGCCGATGAAGAAGGAGGTGCGCTGGAGACCTTCTGCCCCTCCGTGCAAACCTGACCCGCCTTCCCTTTCAGCTCGAATCGCTCATCTCGCGCTTTATCACATCCGAGGTGCTCTTCTTCCCGATCTTCCACGTCCCGACCTTCAACCAGCGCGTCAAGGACTACTCGAACGCGACCGCGCCGGACCACCCGTTCTTCCTCGCGCTCTTGTTCTCGCTCGTCGCGTTCGAGATGGCGTGGCAACTCACTGAGCCGGGGCTGAGCCGCTTGGCGGGCCAGGAGAAGGAGAGCGCGGCGAAGCGGTTCTTGGAGGCGGCGATGGAGGCACTGAGGATGGGCAGGTGCGCCGAGTTTCCCCCTATTTCGAAGTTCAGGGTTGACTCTTTCCTCCGCGACAGCTACATGGAGACTCCCGACCTCGACGTCGTCCGCACGCTCCTCGTTCTTTCTCGCACGGCTGGAGAGCTGCTCGACAACCGCAGCGGGTACTACCTCTCGCAAGCCATTCAAGTTGCCCAGGCTCTCGACCTCGTCCGTCCTTCCTGCCTCTTTTGGGTAGCTCCTACTGAACCCTCTGTCGGATTGCAGAACCGCGACCCCAGCAGCGCCGGCATCTACAACCCGATCCAGCTCGAGGAGCGCCGCAAGCTCTGGCACATCCTCCTCGGCCTCGACTGGCTGGGCGAGGGTGGCCGCCTGCCAATGATCACGACGACGCAGTACGACACCCAGGAGCCCGGGAACGTCTTCGACCACGAGATCACCGAGACGAGCATCCTGATTCGGCCGTTCCCCGCCTTCACCCCGTGGCTCTACTTCAACCTGCACAACCAGATCAGCGTCTACGGCCACGGGATCAGCGAGGACGTCTACGCCGTCAAGCCGAGCGGGCAGCTCACGTGGGGCCGCGTCGAGGAGCTCAACCTCGGCCTCGAGCAGCTCAAGCGCAAGCTCCCGCTGCTCGACTTCACGGGCGACTCGGTCCAGCCGCTCAAGGAGGAGCAGTTCGCGTCGGACCGGTTCCGCGTGCAGGCGCACTCGACGATCTTCCAGCTCACGATCCGCCTCAATCGCCCGTTGTGCGTTTCCATCTCTTCAACCTTGAGCCCTGAATTGGTTCGTTCTGATTGCTCGCTTCTCGCAGCCTCACCCGTGGATTTGTCGACTATCGCTTCAGCGAGGCGCGAGAGAGGTGCATCGAGGCGGCGTGCGTTCTCTTCCGTCCCCTTTATCTTCCTCGACCTGCCACTGAATTGCTTCATCCTTGCAGCCACAAGCTCCTCGGTATCTGGCTCGGATACCCGGACAAGCATGCTATCTCGCGCTTGCCGTCCGTGACGTACCACGCCCTCAATGCCATGCTCCTCTGCTCGATCGACCTCTTCCGTCCGTCTCTCCCGTCACCTGCCCTCCTGAAAAAGCTGGACTAACCTTTCTCTCCTTCTCTGACAGAGGACCCCACGGGCATGCACGCCGACAAGCACAAGCGCCTCATCGGCAGCATCTCCATCCGCCTCAACGCCCGCGAGCACCGCTCTCGCATCGTCACCGAGGTCCTTCGCGTTGTCGGCGGTCTCCTCCGTGTCGCAACCAAGTCCCCCGAGGCTCGCCGTACGTCTCATCATTGTCCATCTACCACCTCGGCTAACGCCGTTTTGCCTCCTCCAGGCTCGTCCATCATCCCTATCCCGACCCAGCCCCTCACCCACTCCTTCACCTTCGCCCGCCCCTTCCCTCTCCCGATGACCCTCTCTCCGCTCTCCGTCGCGCGCGCGGCCCGCCCAGGCCTCGAGCAAGACCCGGACCTCGCGCCGCTGTGGGACGCGCTCGTCGAGCACTTCCCGCTCGTCTATGCCGTTCCGGATAGGGAGGAGTGGGAGGAGCTGTCGAGCGTGCCGTCGAGCACGGCGCGGCCCTGGGCGGGCGGGATCGACCTGGTCACGCCCGTGGCGGTGTCGGCCGCGGGACTGGGAGGGAATTTGGCAGTGTGAAGAAGAAAAAGGGGAGGACGTTTCGCTTGGGTTGATCCGCTTGTTGCTTGAAACGCCGTTGTTGTCATGCCTGTTCGTCGCAAAAAAAGGGAGAGGGGCGGGAGGCGAGGCGACGACGCCCGATTCGGCGTCGGCGAGGGAGAGGTGAGCAGGTCGACCTTGACTGGATTCTCACGCTCTTGTTGTGCCCGCCTTCCCCTCCCGAGTGGACGACCACCCCTGTGTGCTGCACCCGCTGCTGGTTGTGCTCATCGTCGCTGTCCAGGAGTCATTCCAGTGGCTCTCCTCCCTCCCCGCCCCCGCCTCGTTCGCTCCTCTTCATCCCGAGGTTGCTCTCTCGCCTCTTCCTCCTCGACAATCCACCATGGGCAACTCGCAGTCAAGCTCATCCCAGCAACCCAAGGCTTCGTCGTCCTCGAGCGGTCTCCGCGCGCGCTCGTCAACGTCGTCCAGCGATGCCCGGGTCGTCGTCGACGGCGGGTTCCTCGAGGTGCGCTGCCCTCCCTGGCTCTGTCACTGAGCTGTCTACAGTCCGAATGAGGTCTCGCTGACCTACTGTCATCCCGCGCAGCCCCAGTCGCTGCTCTACAATCACATCGAGTATCACCGCCCCACCGTCCACAAGCTCGTCCAGGACAGGCGACTCGCGCCGTTCTACCTCGGCTTGACCGACTACGAGGACGACTGGGACCTCGAGCGCCTTGTCCAGGCCCTCGCCGAGGCCGAGGCGCAGGCGACCCACAACCTTAAGGACGCTCTCTCGGCCGCCAACGAGCAGGCCAACGACGCCGACGCCCAGCAGCTCAACGTCCCGCCCGGCACGCGCAAGCACAAGGAAGCCGTCCAGGCGTACAACCACGCCGTCCTGCACCGCGAGCGCCTCGCCGAGGTCCTCAAGCAGCGCGAGAAGCGTGGGGGCGGCGGGCTCCAGTACGGCAGCAAGACGGAGCACGCCAAGCTGTACCAGGGCAGAGCACTCGAGTGCCCCATCTGCTTCCTGTACGCTGCCCGTCCCTCGTCTCCTCCTTTTTTTGCCCTCCTTTTCCCGCCTCTCTCGGTCAAGCAGGCGCCTCTCCCTTTCCGTTGCGGTCCTGACGTTTTCTCCATACAGCTACTACCCGCCGAACATGGTGCACACGCGCTGCTGCGACCAGCCCATCTGCACCGAGTGCTTCGTCCAGATCAAGCGCACCGACCCGACCCCGACCCACCTCGAATCCGAGCCGGCCGCCTGCCCGTTCTGCATGGAGCCCAACTTTGGCGCCGTCTACGCCAAGGTGCGTCCCATACCCTTCTTCGTTTCCGCTCGCGGCGTTCATTCGCCTACATCCGCCTTTTCCACCTCACACGACTGGGCAGAAACGCTGACGTTTGCACCCTGTCTACGCCTTATCGCGCTTTTGCAGCCCGCACCACAGCGCCCCGGGATGCAATCGAGCGCGAGCGGCGACTCGGGGCCGAACATCGCCGGGTCGGGCCCGAAACCGAGGCGGAAGAGCTACTCTCACACGGAGAAGGAGGTGGTTACGACGGGTGCGCTTTCCTTCCCCTCTGTGCTCGACTGTTCCTGACGGGACTGACCCGTCAACTCTCGATAGACATGGTCCACCCGGACTGGGAGGCGAAGCTCGAGGCGATGAAGGCTACTGTGGCTCGGCGGGCGAACCGCCGCATCGTCTTCCGCCAAGTTGGCGACCGTCTCATCCCCGTCGGCATCACCTCCGGCCGCGCCGAGGACGGCGCGAACCCGACCATGGCGACGACGACGCTCCCGCCCAACTTCCTCTCGCAGATCGCTGCTGCCCTCGATGCGAGCAACGAGAGCGGCGGTGGGTCGTCCTCCTCCTCCGGACGACGGCGCGGCAGCCGCAGCTCGAGGCGGCGGGGCAACAGCGCAGGCAACGACGAGGTCCTCGCGCTGCTCGAGAGCCTCGGGCTCGGCGGCGGACAGGACATCGAGGAGATGATGCTGCAGGAGGCGATGCGGCTCTCGCAGCTCGAGGAGGAGGAGCGGCAGAAGAAGGTCAAGGCGGAGGAGGAGGACAAGGCGAGGAAGGCGGCCGCCGCAGCGGGACCGGGGGCAGCAGAACCCGCTCACGCTCCGACCGCTTCTCCCCCACCGTCCTCTTCTCCTTCCTCCGACCGGTCGCCAAGGACGACCGAGCGGCTGCTCTCCGAAGCGATGAGCGGCTCGGCGCTCTCCACCTCACCTTCCGCCTCTCCCGCTCCGCCTGCCAGCACCGCCACGCCGGCACTAGGCGCCATTGTCGCCCCTTCTTCCTCCACTTCCCCTCCTCAGCCCGCTTCTCCCGAACCCTCCGCCGCCGTCAACTCGCCCGCCCCGCTCATCAACCTCGACATCCCCTCTACGCCTCTCGAGCCGCCTTCTGAGCTCGACACGCCCACCACCGCCCGTTCAACCCCTCTTCCTCCCTCTACTTCTCCCACCGCCTCCAACCCCTTCGCTGCCACGCCCGCACCAGAACCCGCCGACCTCCTCGCCCCGACTCCCGCTCCCACCGACCTCGCCTCCTCCGCCGCTTCTCTCGCTCCCTCCGAGATCACCACATCCTCCACCTCTGCCATTTCCGCTTCGGCAGGGTACGAGCCTCTCGCGGACGACAGCGACCTCGAGCGGTCCGTCTCGAGCGAGACGGGCGCTGGTACGCCGACGAAGAGCAACGAGCGGTAGGGGACTTCCGGCGGTTTGAGAGCAGCGCGAGAGGGTGGGGAGGTCCCTTATCATAGACAGTCATCGATTCTTCCCCTTTCGCCCGTCTACCTCGGTACAGTAAGGCACTCCCCTCTGTAACTCTCTTTTCCTAGCAGTCTTTGCCCCGTCTCTTCCTTACCCGAACACGCACCTTCCGATACGGCACCACGAGTCCTCCCCTTGTTCTCCATTCGTTGTAGCGTAGTGACCAGCCAGCAACGAGTTTCCGCCCTCTCTCGAGCAACGCGGCCCAGGACGAGGATCTGCCTTGTACGGACGGCAGTGTTACACCTCCTCCCGCTTCACCAGGTCTCGACGGAAGGGCGCAGGTCGAGCTCTGCGCGAGGAGAAGAGGCCGGTCAGTCTCCTGACGGTGACGGGAAGCGGGAAGGAGACTTGGAAAGCAGGGCGCACCGTGCGTCCAGCAGCTCTTCGGCTGCTCCGAGAGGTGAAGAAGCGTCGAGGCGATCGCGTCGGGCTCGATGCGCTGCGAAGGACACGGGAAGAGGGGTCAGTCCGGTAAGAAGGCAGGAAAGGGGAGACGAAGCGGGCGCACCGAGTCCGGCGCGGCGGAGCCCATGTGCTTGTCGACCGCGGGCGTAGCTATCAGGCCTGCGAATGTTGGACCAACCAAGTGAGCGTGAGAGGAAAGCGGAGGAAAGGAGAGGCGACTTGCCGTCGATGATGGCGTGCACTACATGGATGTTCTGCGGGCCGAACTCGCGCGCGAGGGATTGACCTGAATGGGATATGAGGTGATGGTGTAAGTCGATGAGCGTGAGGTAGGGGAGAAGAAGGACGCACTGAAGCCGCGAAGGGCGAACTTGCTCGGGGCGTACCCGGCGAAACGGGCACTTCCTGTACAAGAAGCCCAGTGAGAGCAGAGCTTGTGTACGATAGGCATAAGGACTCACCCTTCAGTGCCGCCGTCGCACCGGTGAAGGAGAGGAAGCCTCCTCCAGCCTCGAGAAGAAGCGGGATGACCTTCTGCGAGAACTCGAATGCGCCGTAGACGTTGATACCGACGGCAGGGTCAAGGTCCTACACGCGAAAGAGCCAGTAAGATAAGGTCGGAGTAAGGGACATGTGCCGAAAGAAGAGGAGGAAAAGGCGCACCTTCTTCTCGAGTTCGAGGAAAGGCTTGACGATGAACGGGTTGCTGGCGTTGAAAAGGGCAGCCTTGAGCGGGTGCATCGGGAAGCGCTCCTTGATCTGCTTGAACGCGTTGCTGAGCGACTCGGACGACAAAGCGTCGCAGGCGAAGGAATCGACGTCGCCGCCGGCCTTCCGGACCTCGGCGGCGACAGACTCGAGCGACTGCGTGTTGCGCGCGAGGAGAGCGACGGCGTGCTTCGAGGCGAAGGCCCTGGCGAGTGCGGCGCCGGTTCCGGGCCCTGCGCCGAGGATGATGGCGAGAGACTTGACGGTGGGAGTGGCAGAGTAGGACATGGTAAGACTGGGTGAGAGAAGGAGCGTGAGTCTGCCTGCGTCTTTGTAGAGCCTTTCGCTGCGCTAGACCGGCAGCGAGACAGGCTGACAGGCCGCTGATTGATGAAGAAGCGGAAGCCGAGCGAGATGCGGGAGAAGCGCAGACAGCAGGGGAGAGCAGACCGAGTGAGACGCGCTCACCGTGTGTGTAGACGGAAGCGAAAGCAGGTACTCGAGGGAGAAGAAGCAGGTCAAGCCGCGGTGGGGAGAGAGCCAGCAGCAAGTCCACGTCGCCGTCGCGCTGTCTCCCACGCCTCGCTCATCTTCCTTGGTTCTCCGCGCGATGCCAGCGCTGCTGCTCGTCCGGCTGCTCGTGCTCTGCGCGCTCTGCAGCCTCGTCCTCGCCGCCGAAAGCTACTACAAGGTCCTCCAGGTCGACAAGTCCGCCGACGACAAGACCATCAAGAAGCAGTGTGCGCACGCGTCCTCTTCCTTCGTATGCAGCTCGGCTGACCCCTCCTCGCTTCCGCAGACCGGGTATGTCGCGAGGACGGCGGGAGGACGAGCGAATGGAGCTGACCTTCTTACTGCTTTCCGCCCAAAGAAACTCAGCAAGCAGTACCGTACGTCCCTGCACGCATCGCTCTATCCGACCACGCCGAGCTGACCTTGCGCCTTGCCGACCCGCGGTTCCCCCGCCACCCTCCTTCGGCTCTTCCTCCTCGTCGCAGATCCCGACAAGAACGACTCCGAAGAGGCCAAAGCCAAGTTCCTCGAGGTCTCGCGCGCCTACGAGGTCCTCAGCGACCCGGAGAAGCGCCGCACGTACGACCGGTTCGGCGAGGAGGGCCTCAAGCAGCGCGAGGGCGGCGGCGGGCACGGCGGCGACCCGTTCGACATCTTCCGGAACGCGTTCGGCTTTGGCGGTGGGGGCGGGCAGCAGCAGAGGAGGGGACAGAACATGCTGGCGGAGATTCAGGTCGATCTGAAGGCGATGTACGAGGGAGACTCGATGAAGGTGCGCCCTTTTCCTCCTCTTCCTTTCCCCTAAAGCCGTCAACTCATCCGCTCTCCTCTCCAGTTCTCCATCGGCCGCAAGGCTGTCTGTGAGCAATGCGACGGTGCGTCTTACCCCTACCTTCTCCTTGTTCCCCCGTCTCCTCTTGCTCATCCTGCTTTCTTTCGCAGGTACCGGCGCCCGGAGCGAGAAGGACATCGTCACCTGCCCAGTCTGCGAGGGTCGCGGCGTGCGTCTCGTCCGTCACCAGCTCGGACCCGGGATCTTCCAGCAGGTTCAAATGCACTGCGACCGGTACGTCCTGCTTCGCTTCTTACCCTTCAGCACCTCCTCCCGCATCGGCATCTAACCTATTGGTTGTTGCTCTCCCTCTACAGCTGCGGTGGACGCGGCAAGTCGATCAAGCACCTCTGCTCGGCCTGCAAAGGTCACCGTATCGTCGACACGCAAGCCGAGCTGAACCTGCACATCGACCGCGGCATGCCCGAAGGCGCCGAGACCGTCTTCGAGGGCTGGGCGGACGAGAGCCCCGACTGGGTCGCCGGGGATGTGATCGTGCGCGTGCGGAGCAAGCGGGAGCAGGGTGGGTTTGTGCGCAAGGAGAGCAACTTGTACTGGAAGGAGCCGATTTCGGTGGCGGAGGTGCGTCTCTCCTCATTCTATCCTCCTCTGCTCCGAACAAAGAGCGGCAGTCGATGCTGGGCCGAGTTGAGCCGCCCGACTGACCCTTGTCTGCACTTCCTTGCATTTCCAGGCGCTCTTGGGTTTCAAGCACACGGTCAAGGGTCTCGACGGCCACGACATCACTCTCTCGCGAACAGGCGTGACGCAGCCAGGTGCGCTCCCTCCCTACCTTCCTCCCCCGTTCTCCTGCTCATCGGATTCGAACCACCCGCAGGCTTCGTCGACGTCGTCCACGGCGAGGGCATGCCCATCTACCACCTCTCCGGGCATGGCGACCTTTTTGTGGAGTACCAGGTCGTGATGCCGCCAGCACTTTCCGAGTCGCAGACAGCAGGTGCGCTGGCTTCCCCCTCTTACCTCATCTCCCTCCGCTGACGGACGCTTCCGCCGCTTCACAGCACTCGAGAAGGCGTTCGGGTACCGGCATCCGAGCAAGGCGGCCCACGAGGAGCTGTAGAAGAGAGAAAGGGCGGTATAGAAGTGCCTTTTCTCCCTCTTCCCGCTCGACTCTCGCTTCGTTCGGCTATCTCTCGCTTCGTGAGGCGGCACTCTCGCTTCGATGAGCTCGAACGCGGCTTGCCAGCGATTCAAGGGAGGTAGGCGTTCTTCTACTCGCTCACGCCTCCTCCGTCTTTTCTCCACCGGCTTCTCTCCCTCATCTGCGTCCTAGAAGATCTCCCGCTCAGGCCTCGCTTCTCCGCGTGTTCTACGCTCAGCTCGCCTGTCTGTGACGTGCAGGAAGGCGGCCACTCCGTCAACGCTCAGTGCGCCTCTCCCCTCCGCGCGATGCTTTCCTCGATGCGCTTCCCTCGAAAGACCCGCCGTGCGTCCGACAGTTGATGCTCGAGCGCAGGCGCTACGCACGTCGATGGCGCCGGAAAGCGCATCGATGGGCGGAGGGAGAGCGTGACCCGGGACCTGCAACGCGAGGGGACGGCGAGGGCGAGGAGGAAAAGAAAAAGTCGACCGCGGCTTGCGAGTCGATGCAGCGATGCAGGCTTTGCGGAAGCCTCTCGGAAGCGCTGGTCGCCGGGCGGACAGCGATGACGCCCGACTGGGAGCGTACGAGCTTGGCCGCGGCATCGCTCTTCTCGTCGTCGACGTCCTCGCTCGAGCCGCGAGCGCATGTCGTGCGAGCGAGCAGGGCGCGGAGATCGACGTGAGCAAAGCGGCGGCGCTAAGGCGGGAGCAAGCGGGCGATCCAGCGGTGCCGCAAGGGGTTGACGACGTCGGCGCGTTGACTTTGCAAGTTCGGGGACGAGGAAAAGTTGAAGCTGCTGTGTTCGGACAGGGGCCGGGGGCGTGCGAAATGAAAGAAGGTGGAGAAGGGGCGTTACCCCCAGGATCGCTGGGATCTCTATCGCATCGGAACGGAGGGCGGACCCGGGACGATGGGGAGGAGCGAGCGTGAAGGACGAGGAGGACGGGAGAGCAGGTGCGTGGAGTTGAGCGCGTGCGCGTTCGTACGGACGCCTCGACCGCGAGTGGGTCATCCGCATTGCCGCCCCGCGCGCCTGCGAACAAAGGAGGGCGGTCGTTGACGGCGAAGAGAGCGTTCGAGAAGGAAAAGAAAAAAAGAAGGGGCGGACGTGAACGTGCGGGCGAGGCTGCGGAACAGCAGTCGGGCGTACGGATGTACGAGCTCGATGCACGAGGCGGGAGTACGACTGGCATTGATCGCGGGACGGGCGGGAGGAAGGAGGTGGAATGGCCAAGGAGGGCGAGCCCGCCGTCACGGTTCATGGGTATTCCTCGTCGAGCGCACCGTGCAGGGCCTGTCTGGAGGAGCGCTTTGAGAAAGATTGCAGAAAGAGATGCACCGGAAGCGCGGGAAGGGATGGCGGGACGAGAGAAAGAAAAGAAGAGAAAAGAGGGCGGGAACAAAGGCGAAGGACGTCGGCGGATGGCCATGCACGCAACGGGCAGCGAGCGAGGAGGCAGGAAGCTAGCCGGTACGGTCTGCGGTGCAGGCGAAAGACGAGAAGCAGCAGGAAGAGCGGCCGTATACGCTCGTGAGCGAGAGAAGAAGAAAGCAAGGCTACTGGCTCTGGCGGGAAGAAAGGCACGCACCCCTGGCAGGTGGATGCAGGCGGGCGAGATGAGCGACGCTCTGACCTAGGGGGTGCAAGCGGGAGGAGAGGAGGAAGGAAGGCGGGAGAAGGGAGGCGGATGGGGCGGCGGCGGAGGACACGAGGAGTTAAGGTGCGAAACTGGCTGCACCCCGCAGAGAGCGAGGTCAAGGGGGAAAAGGGGGAAAGTTGGGGGAACGGGAGCGTGCCTCGAGAAAGACGCCTTCTTGCTCTTCGCCTCTGTCAAAGCTGCTCGCCGCGCACTACACTCGCCTCCCTGTCCCGACCCACTCGACAGCCCGTCTCCCGTCGACTGCTGCACCCTCGATCGCCGTCCAATCCTTGGGCGAGTGGCAGCCTCGTCCCCGAACCTTTCTCTCCTCGTCCGTCGAGCTCGCCTTTGCCTGCGCCCGCCCACCTCGTGCCGACTTGGTTCCGCCTCGCGCACTCCCTCGCCGACCTCTATCACCCTCGCCTGCGCCCGCTCTCCCTACATCGGAGGGTCGCGATCGTCTCGCCGCCTCTTGCCGCCGTGGTCGAAGCCAACAACGTGCCGCTGCGGATGGCCGCAACTGCTCTACGCACCCGCGATGGCCAGGACGAGGACGAACTGCCGTTCGGCGACTTCTGCTTCAGGTGCGCCACCCTCCTTTGCCCTTGCGATGAGCGCGAGCGCCGGATGAGCGAGGAGGACCTCAGCGGGCTGACCGTCTCCTCCTCTCGCCCCTACCGCGACCAGCTGCGGCAATGCCACGTCCGGAGGGCCCTATTGCTCCCCCGAGTGCCGCAAGGCCGACTTGGAGCGGAGCGAAGCCAGCCCCGACTTTTCGCCCTCGCTGTCTGCCGTGCCGCCACTCGTTCCCTCGACCAAGTCGGTGTGCTCGACGCCGCCTTCGAGTGACACCAACTCGCCCTCTCCTTTAGGAGGAACCGTCGGCGATCTCGGAGAACCGCCCTCGCTCGATCTCCCGCCGCCCAAGCACCGCTTCGAGTACGGCGGCCAGTCTCTTCCCACCGTCGCCATGCGCTTCCCCTCCACCTGGACCATCAACTACCAGGCAGACCCGCTCGCATCCCCCGTCGTCGCCCCCGTCGAGGTCCCCGTCCAGCCCGTCGCCAAGGAGATGAGCTACCGCCGCCGGCCGAACCGCCCGCAGGCCGCCGTCCCGTCCCCTCTCTACTTCCGCCAGAAAGCCGCCGCCGTCCACTCCTCTCCTGCCTTCGGGCCCACCTCTCCCGCCGCTCGTCTCGTCCCGCATCACCCGCACGCCGACTATTCGGGCGCGGCGATCCACGAGGATGACATCGCCGCCTTCTCCCTCTCCGACAAGGACGACGCGCCGTCTGCGCCGTTCGTGCCGCCCGTAGCGCACTGCGGTCGGACAGGATGCGTCGGGACTGTCCCGCCGCGGCCACGGATTGACACGAACGTGGGAGGGCTGAACGGGAACGGCGGGAGGAGGCAGTCCTGGCAAGGAGGAGCAGGGGCGTTCAAGGCACTGACGCCGGTTGAGGCGCCGGAGGACGTCCTGATGTCGCCGCGCATCATGGCGCTGCGAATGGGGCGGGAGCCGAGCGACGAGAACCGCCAGCCTCAGCCTCAGCCCGCTCAGGCGGCCTCTTCCGATGCGGACGATGCCCACTCCGCCTTCGCCTGCTACCTCTTCTCCCACCTCTCCGCCGAGCCCGCACCTCCCGAGCGTGGTCGGCAGGCCTCGATCGACCAGAACGCCCCCGACATGCAGCGCAGCCGGTCCGTCGACGGCGCGCTCGCGAACCGCTCCGCCGTCACCAACTCCTCCACTTCCGCCTCCCCTTCTCCCGCACGCCCCGTGCGTCCCATCCGGGGCATGCTCGGCGGCCGTGGCGGTCCCGCCAACAACGCCGTCATGCGCTCCGAACCCGCCCTTCAGCCTCTCACCAACCTCGCCTCGACTTCCGTCTCTCCCTCCGCCTCCTCCTCATCCGCCTCCAGCCGCGGCCGGTCGGACCGCTTCCACGACCGCGACGCTACGATCCGCCCGCCCGTCAACCGCAACGGCGGCTCGGATCTGGCTCGCCGCCTCATCCCCGGCCACTTCATCAATGCGACGGCCGAGTCGCTCTCCTCCTCCGTCGCTGCCTCTCCTTTCCCTTCTCCACCCGCCTCCCCTCCCACGGCCGGTCGCGGCCGCTCCTCGACCCGCCGCTTCTCCAACAACGCCTGCGATGGGTTTGAGCACGACGGTGCTGTCGAGTCGCCGAACCCGCGTGGGCGCTCCAAGCTCCGCGGCGAGGGTGCCGTGCAGCGCTCGATGTCGCCCTCGGCGAGGAAGGAGTCGCTCTCGCGCTCTCCGTCGCCTGCTCGCGGCGGGAGGTCACGCTCGCGCTCGCGCACCCAGACGCGCGGCGGGAGCCGGACGTCTTACTCCCGCGGTCGCGGGAGCCCTCCTCGGCGCGGGCGGACACGCGAGCGGACCGTGCAGGAGGAGGAAGGCGAGGAGGAGGAAGAGGAGGACGAGCGCGGCCGGAGGGGCCGGTCGAGGGTGCGGGACAGCCGCAGCCGCAGCCGGAGCAAGCTGAGGCGCGGGAGGGGGAACGAGGTCATTTACTCGATGGCGGCGTACGGGCACTGCGATTCGAGCGACGAGGAGCAGCGTGGGCGATAGCGCCTCGCCCCCATCGCCCACTTCCATCCCTCTCCGCCCCTCTACACCAACCTCTCCTACCGACCGCACCTACGCCTGGCGCCGCTCCCCCGGCGCCACCACCAAAAGCCGCCTCGACGGCACCCCCTGTTGTTCCCCTATCCCTCGCAACTCGCAACCCTCCTTGTCGTTCAACCGTCGTCGTTCGTTTTTCGTTTCTGTTCCCCCCACTCGCTCCCGCCTCTCGCATATACCCCCCTCCCATCCCTCGCATCATCGGTGATCTTCCTGCGCCCCCTTTCTCTCGCATACCCCGTCCTTCTCCCTCATCGTGCTGCAGCATCATCCCGCAACGTCCCGTCGTCGTGCCGCCCCTTCTCCCCCTCGTTCTCGTATCCTCGTGCCCTCCCTCGCATCCTTAGCATCTCGTCGTCCTCATCGTTCGCGGGCCTCTTCATCCCCCTCCTCTCGCATGCACGCCACCCTCCCTGCTCCCACTTTACCCGTAGCTACTCCTCCTTGCGAGACACGCGCTCAACGCGCCTTGCTACCCTTTACCCGCAAACAGACACTTCGCTGCAAAGCATCACCACCGCTTCAACCCCATCTTTTCTCCTTTCGCCTTCTGCTGTCTCTTGTCATGTTCGGGCTGCGAAAGACTCGTCTGGCTCGGTGAGAGGGGTAGGAGGCCCCCGAGGAACGCTGGCGCGAACCGCTTGCTCGTTTTCTTCTCGTTTCGCTCGCAAAGACGGCTTGGACCGCCGGAGTATGGAGCGCAAAACGCCAAGTGCGTTGCAGCTGCTAAACGAGGGGGATGGAAAGCAAGCCAACAGGGGTCCGATGCGAAATACAAAGCTCTTCGGGAAGAGCGAAAGGGGGAAGAAAGGGGAAGAAAAGGTAAGAGAGAGAGGCAGGAGAGGGTATCGCGGTCCGCTCCGTACCATCGAGGTGGGTCGATTGGACTGAGGCGGAGGAGAGGGTAACGAGGAGGTGGCGAGAGGCGGAAGATGGGAGGTCGTCAAGATGCAGAAGGTCGGGTATCGACGGCGAGAGTTGGACATCGACGACTATGCAGGCGTTTACTCCTGGTAGCCGCAAACCTGCGAGAGGGGATGAGAGAGGGTCAGCGGCGGAACAGCGGGCAGAAGAGCAAGAGCGGCTGCGGCAGTAGGAAAAGACCGCCTGGGTTCGAGGGGAGGGACGTACCTTGAGGTTGTGGTAGGACCCGAGCTCGTAGCCGGTCTTGCCGATGAGCCAGCCGTTCGCCATCTGGAAGATGTAGTCGACTGCGGGTGGAGGGGATCAGCGGCGGACCAAGGGAGACGAGAGAAAAAGCCAGCTCACGGTTGTTCTGGCAGGTGCAGCAGCCCGACTTGGCGGCGGCGGTCGCGCTGTTGTAGGACATGCCCGTTTGCCAGCCGTTGTAGGCGCCGATGGCGTTGAGGAAGGCGCCGCCCTGGTTGTCCAACTCCTGCTTGAAGTATTGGGCAGCCGTGCGGACCTGCGCGATTGAAGAGGGAGTGAGTATACGCTGACAGCGAGACAGGAAGAAGGCGAGGAGTGTGCGAGAGGAGGAGCGAGGAAGGGGCGAAGAAAACGCACGTTGAACTCGGGGTCACGGCAAGCAGCGGTGCTCCTGCCGCCGCACTTGTCGGGCGTGATCTGCATGAGGCCGACCTCGCCGCCGCCGCCCATGCAGTCGGCGTTGCAGGTCGACTCCTGGAGGGCGAACGAGGCGAGGAGGATGGCCGGGAGGCCGGTGTCCTTGGCGACCTTGTCGAAGATGTCGATGTACTTGGAGCACGGCGCCCAGACGTCGTTGGTCGCGAGCGCGTGCTCGACCGAGACGGTCTTGATCGTGGCGAGGGTGACGCCCTTGGGCGGGGTCTGCGGAGCGGAAGAAGCGAAGTCAGTTTCCTGTAGGAAAAAAGGACGGGACGATAGTGAAGTCGAAGACCTACCCAGCCAGACGAGGGGTTCGACTTGGAGATACCGCAGTTGAGGAAGTCCTGCGAGCCGTTCGGGTGCTCGTCCGTGGCGCCAGAAGCACCGCAGTTCTCGGACTTGAAGCCGATGAGCGAGGTGGCCTTCTGCAGAGCGGGGAGGGGCGTCAGAAAAGCAAGTGATGGAAGATTAGAGGGAACGCACGCTGGTGTCGACGACCGCGAGCTTGGTGTTGCTGGCGCTGGACGTGTCGGCGACCTTCTTCGCGGCGGCAGCCTTCGCGGCGGCGGCCTTGTTGGCGGCAGCCTCCTCCTGGGCCTTCTTCGCCGCAGCTTCCTCCTGCGCCTTCTGCTGCGCGGCCGCGGCCGCCGCCTCTTCGGCCTGCTTCTCAGCAGCCGCCTCCTCCTGGGCCTTCTTGCGGGCAGCAGCGGCGGCGGCCTTGCGCTTGGCCGCAGCGGCAGCCTCGGCGGCCTTCTGCTTCGCCGCGCTGTGTAGGTACGGGTCAGTACGTGGGACCGACGGGACAAGGAGAAAGAGGACGAACGCCTCGGCCTCAGCCTTGGCCTTTGCGGCAGCAGCCTCCTCGGCGGCCTTCTTGTCAGCGGCGCTGCGGGAAGGGGAGAGGGTCATTTCGCGTCCTATGCAAGAGGCAAGGGGAGGAAACGTACGCCTTGGCAGCGAGAGCCTTCTGCTTCTTGAGCGCGCTGCAGGTCGACGGCAAGTCAGTCCAAGGTCAGAGTAGAGCAGTAGGATCCGGTCCTACGCGGCCTTCTTCTTGGCAGCAGCCCTGTAGGAAGAAAGAGGTGAGGTTCGGTCTCGCAGAAAAATGCATGCAGAGGGCTCACTCCTCCTGCTCCTTCTTCTTCTGCGCGGCGGCGGCGGCCTCCTCCTCCTGCTTCTTCTTCTCAGTCTCGGCGGCAGCAGCAGCAGCTGCGTCGGCATCCTCGGTCGAGGTCGAGGTGGAAGTCGAAGCGGCGAGGACATGGTGGTCCTCCGGCACGGCGAGCTTCCATGCGACGGCCACCTCCTGGACAACGTCGCCAATCTGGGCGATGAGGTCGTCGCCCTCGTCGCGCTTCTGGCGGAGCGCGACGACGCCCTCGCGCTCGAAGAAGACGGGCGCGCTCGCGCCGTTTTCCTTGGCGAACGAGCGGAAGGGGGCCGGGTCGGCGTGCGCGAGGCGCTTGGTGAGGTTGTGATGGTCGACGCTGCCGCGGTGGGACGACGACCGGCGGTCGAGGCGGGCGACGGCGGGAGTGACGGCGAAGGATGAGGCCGTTGCGGCGAGGGTGAGGAAGGTCGAAAGATGCATGGTCGAAGGGGGAAGGGGGAAAGGGGGAGACTGAACGAGTGACGGGCGGCGGGTCGAGCGCGCTAGATGGAGTCAGACGTCGTGCCAGACGACGGTCGAGTGAACGAACGAGCGAACGAGGGTGAGGGAACGGAGCACAAGGGGGTGCTGCACCGGAGCGCGAAAGCTGGGAAGTTGAGTGAGCGCGGGCGGGTCGGCAGGCGGCGAGGGCGGGCGCTGCAGGGGACAGAGACGAGCCGAGTGGAGTGCTCGACGTCGAGGAAGCGTCAGTGGACGAGGTGGTGGGAGAGCGAGCCAGAAGAAGGGGTCCTCGAGCGAGAAGGCCACAACATCGGGGCGCGGGGCACCCGTCGAGGCGCGTGCGGGCTCTCGTCTCTGTTTGTTCGCCCTCTTCCCCCCTTCCAAGGTGACGGTGTCGGTCAAGCCCAGCATGCCCAGGGTCGCGCTCTCGCAGGGGAAGACGGGGCACTTGAATAGAATGAAAGGCTCGGAAGGGGTAAGGGTATCTACTGCTGGCGCTCGTGAGCAGGCCGTAAGGACAACAGGTGTAGAGTAAACGATGGGGGTATCGATGCCGAGAGGTGTAAGGAAAGCGAGAACGAAAGAAAAGAAAAGAAGGAAACCGCCTCTTCGCGCCCGGCCTCGTCACTCCTTGTCCTCCTCATCCTCTTCCTCTTCTTCCTCTTCGTCCTCCTCTGGCACGGCGTCCAGCTTGCCCCTCGTGTCGGCTTCCGTGTCGCCGTCCGGGTACTCGAGCACGCGACGGCCTTGGGCAAAGAAGAGCCGCACTTCGCGGTCCGAGGTCGCGACGATCTCGTAGTGGTTGCCGCGCGGGACGAGGAAGGTGCCGCCGCTGTGAACGAACTGAGTCAGGCGAGAGAGAGAGAGAGACGGGAGATGCGGAGCTTACGGGCCGATGGCAAAGCGGGCGCGGTGGATGGTGACCGAGACGGAGCCTTGAATGCAGTAGAACACCTGCGCGCTCGGAAAGAGGGTAAGCGTGGCTGTTGTGCTTCGTCGAAGAGGAGAGACGCACGTAAGAGTTGTCCTTGGACGGCTTCTTCTGCTTGAGGCTGCCGGGCGGGATGACCATGATGCCGCCGGCGAGGTAGTCGAGCTCCTGGTAGATCTTCTGGAACGAGTACTTGCTGTCGAACGTCGGCTTCGGGTCGATCATCCGCGCCGTAAAGGCGACACCTGCAGGGTCCAGGAAAGGTTAGGACGAAATGAAAGGAAGGGGAGAAGGGCAACTCACGCCGCATGCCCTCGGCATTGCCCTCCCAGCTCCACACCAGCCCGTTCGGGTCCGTCATGTCGTCGCAGCCGTCCTCGGGGTTGGTCTCCTGCTTGACAGAGTAGGACCTGCTGCCGGGCTTGGCACTCCCGGCGCGCTTCGACGACGACGACGACGAGCCCTTCGCGCCGCGCTTCTTGCCGGCTTTGGTGAGCGGCGCGGGCTCCTCAGTCGGCACGCGGATGATGGCGTTCATGCCGACGCCTGAGGCGCGCCGCTTGTAGACGACGCGCTCGTTGCGCCAGTAGGCGAGCGGTTCTAGCCGCTGACGGGTTGAGCGGCGGACTGCGGTGAGAGGCTCGTCAGTTCCGTCAGGGAAAAGGAAGGGAAAGAAGGGAAGAACGCACCGCCATCGATGTCGACCGTCCCCTCCTCCCGATCCCGCTTCCTCGGAATCTGAGTGATGACCGGCTCCTGCGAATGCTCGAGCTTGCGCTTCCTCTGCGCGGCCGACGCGCCCTTCCTCGGCGGGCTCTCCGATTCGCGCGCCTGCCTCCTCGGCTGCTTCGCCTTGCTACCGCCCTTCTTCGCCGCAGCCGCGCCCTTCTTCGGCGCCTTCGCCGGACGACTGGACGGGCCCGGCGCGTCCGGGTCCTCCTCCTCGCTCTCGTCGTAGTCGCCCGCGTCGTACTGCGGGAAGCCCTCCTCGTCGACGGGCGAGCCCTGGCCCTCCTCGTCCTCGTCGAACCCGCCGCCAAAGTCGTCCTGGAAGTGGAAGTTGTCCTCCTCCTCCGGCGACGGCGAGCGGACGACCTCCTTGCCCTTGCCCTTGCGGTCCGCAACGGGGACGGGCTTGCCGTTCCGGTCGAGCTTCATCAGCCCAGAGGGCGACGGCGCGCTCGAGGCGTTCGACGCCCGCGGCGCGGCAGGCTTCTTCTTCGCGCTGGCTTTGCGCGCCGTGGGCGGCGGAGAGTGCTCGACCGCGTCCTCGTCGTCCTCGTCGCCGTAGTCGTGCCCGTTCATCTCGACGTCGTCCTGCTCCTCTTCGTCATCCTCGATCTGCCGAGCGCGAGAGGCGCGCCCCTTGCCCTTGTCGGCCTTCTTCGCCGAGGGGGCGAGCGCCGCGCGGACGACCTCGTCCTCGTCCTCGTCCTCGTCGCTCGAGGCGAACTGCCCGCCGTTGGCCTGGTCGGCCTCGTCGTCCGACCCGCCGAAGCTCGATATCCGACGGTGGCCCTGGGAGCTGCTCGTGCCGGCGCCTCGTCGAGGCGAGTTCGGGGAGGAGGTGGCAAGGCCTTTGCGGGAGTGGGTGTGCGAGCCGGAGGGCAGGGTGGAGTGCCGGAGGGAGGAGGGCTGGCGCGCTGATGAGGGGTGGTTGCGCTGGTAGGCAGTGGGCGAGAGAGAGGTGCCTGCGAGTGCCAGGAGTCAGAGGTGGGGAGCGAAGGGAAAGAAAGGGAAGAAGCGCACCGTTGGCCAAGATCATGTCGCTGTCCTCGTCACCGTAGTCGTCGTCATCGTCAAAGTCTGGAGAGGGTGGGTTGAAGAGCGACTTGCGGCTCTTGACGGTCGACTTGGCGGTCGCGACGGACCGAGAGGGAGAGGGCGACTTGAAGAAGTTGTCGATGTCTTCGAAGCCTTCCGCATCGCGTTGAGACGGCGCCTTAACAACGCCCGTTTTCCTGCGATAAGGATGGTCAGAAGAGGGTAGACAGGCAGAAGAACGCGAAAGAGGCGCACCTGCCGCGGTCGTCCCCCAGCATGAACCGATCTGGCCGCTCGCCGCGCTTCTCCCGGGCACCTTTAACGACGGACTTCTTCTTCGCGCTCTGCTTGGCCTTGTGCACGGGCGCAGGGTCGTAGTCCTCCTCGTAGTCGTCGTCCTCTCCTCGACTGCCGGCTCGGTCAAAGAAGTCCTCGGGGCGCTCATGGCCCGCCGAGTCGCGCGGAACGTGCTTAGGCGGGACGATGTTGGTTGTACTGTGCGAGGGGAGAACAGTCAGCGCGTCCCGGGGCGAGCGCAGGGAGAGAGCGGGCGAGTGGAATGTCAACAAGCGGAGGAGAGCGAGCGAGACTGACCGGCCAGCTTCGCCGATATTGTTGTTGACCTGAGGTCGAGGACCCCGATGTCTTCCTGGTGTAGGTGGTGCCATGGTCCTTGCGGGAGGGGAGGACGAGAGCGTCGAGTGTTTGGTTGAACGAGGAGGGCGAGGAGGGGAAGGCGACGTCGCGCGAGGGGCACGCGGCGGAGGGCACTACGGGGTAATAGAGCGTGCGATGGGCCGACTTGGCGTGCGCAGGAGCAACAAGGACGAGCGAGAGTAGCTGGTGCGGGTTGAAAGGAGTCGGAGTAAGGGAGGGCTACTTTCGAGGGGTAAGGCAGAGTGAGCCTACAATGGGGTAAGTTGAGCAAGTGTAGTCGGGGCTAGTCTGGGCGGGCAGGGGCCAACTTGGCTCTCGCTCGTCTGGCTGCTGCTGTGCTCGTGCTAGCTCAGCTTGCTCCTGCTCCTCCTCCCGTCCCTCTCCTTCCCCCACCGACCCTCCCCCCTTGCTACTGCCCAACATGGTCCGTCATCTCTCGCTCCACCTCCGCCTCACCACCTCCCCCACCACCCGAGGGATCCCTGCTGACCCCGCCCTGACATAGGCTGGCGCAATGGACAACGCCAAGAAGATCATCCGCATCCAGGGTCAGCTCTCTCGCTCCCTTCTCCCACCTTGGGCCCCTCCAGCTGACGCTCCGGCCCCTCTCTCGCTCCCCTTGCATCTCCTGCCTTGCTCTGCCTCGCCCATGTCCTACCAGACGAGGACCGCGAGTCCAAGTTCGGACAGGTCTTCTCCGTCTCGGGTCCCGTCGTCATCGCGTCCGTCTCCCCCTCTTCCCCCTCCTTTCGCCAAGCCGTCCGTTGATGCTGACCTCCTGGACCCTCTTCGCCCGAATGCAGCGAGAAGATGGCCGGTGCTGCCATGTACGAGCTGGTGCGCGTCGGGCACGACGAGTGCGTCTTGGGTTTTTCTCCTTTTCCTCAACTCCCTGTTCACCCCTTTTCCTCCGGCAGGCTCGTTGGCGAGATCATCCGTATCGACGGCGACAAGGCGACGATTCAGGTATACGAGGAGACGTCGGGCATGACCATCGGCGACCCTGTACTGCGAACGGGCAAGCCGCTGTCGGTCGAGTTGGGTCCTGGTGCGCCTTTTCTTCTCCCCTGCTTCTCCTTCCCTTCGTCACTCATGCTTCTCCCCGTACAGGTCTCATGTCCAACATCTACGACGGCATCCAGCGCCCGCTCAAGGGCATCGCCGAGAAGTCCAACTCGATCTACATTCCTCGCGGCATCAACACCGACGCGCTTGACCGCAGCATCAAGTGGGAGTTCACGCCGGGCAAGTTCAAGGTCGGAGACCACATCTCGGGTGGCGACGTGTACGGTACCGTCTACGAGAACTCGCTCGTGTCGGAGCACAAGATCATGATGAACCCGCGCGGGATGGGCACGATCACGCACGTCGCCGAGAAGGGCTCGTACAACGTCGATGTGCGTACTCGTCACTTCTTCTCAGCCGCCTCGCCCCGCTCACTCGCTTGCTTGCTTTGCAGGATGTCGTCCTCGAGACCGAGTTCGAGGGCAAGAAGACCCAGCACACCCTCTTCCAGCTCTGGCCCGTCCGTGCCCCTCGCCCAACCGGCGAGAAGCTCCAGGCCGACTACCCGCTCCTGACCGGCCAGCGCGTCCTCGACTCGCTCTTCCCTTGTGTCCAGGGCGGCACGACCGCCATCCCCGGCGCGTTTGGATGCGGCAAGACCGTCATCTCCCAGGCCGTCTCCAAATTCTCCAACTCGGACATTATCGTCTACGTCGGATGCGGTGAGCGAGGAAACGAGATGGCTGAGGGTGTGTTTCGGTCCTTCGTGTTTCATCGCTCCATCCGAACTCCCAACTAACCCTCTTCACGCCCGCCAGTCTTGATGGATTTCCCCGAGCTCTCGATCGACGTCAACGGCGTCCAGGAGCCCATCATGAAGCGCACCACCCTCGTCGCCAACACCTCCAACATGCCCGTCGCCGCCCGCGAAGCCTCCATCTACACGGGCATCACCCTCTCCGAGTACTTCCGCGACCAAGGTCGCAACGTCGCCATGATGGCCGACTCGTCGTCCCGCTGGGCCGAGGCGCTCCGTGAGATCTCGGGCCGTCTCGCCGAGATGCCCGCCGACTCGGGATACCCCGCCTACCTCGGTGCCAAGCTCGCGTCGTTCTACGAGCGTGCCGGCAAGGCCGTCTGCTTGGGCTCGCCGAATCGTACCGGTACCGTCTCCATCATCGGCGCGTGCGTTTCTTTCCCCTCCGGTCCTCCCTGCCTTTCTCCCTTCATTCCTGTCTTCGCCCCCCTCCTCTCCCATTCTCCGCACGATCCTATTTGCTCGTCACAGCAGCTGACACTCCCGCCACCGTGCAGCGTCTCCCCGCCCGGTGGTGACTTCTCCGACCCCGTCACCTCTGCCACGCTCGGTATCGTCCAGGTCTTCTGGGGTCTCGACAAGAAGCTCGCGCAGCGCAAGCACTTCCCCTCTGTCAACTGGAACGTCTCGTACTCCAAGTAGTGCGTCGCGCCCGCCTCTCTCTCCCATTCCTTCCCCAGCGAGACTGACGAGGTCGTGCGCCGCCCCGCAGCACCCGCGTCCTGCAGCCGTACTACGAGGAGACCGAGCCCGACTTCCTGCACTACCGCAACGTCGCGAAGCAGATCCTGCAGAAGGAGGACGAGCTCGCCGAGATTGTCCAGCTCGTCGGCAAGAGCTCGCTCGGCGAGGCCGACAAGGTCACGCTCGACGTCGCGAGGTTGATCAAGGAGGACTTCCTGCAGCAGAACGGCATCTCGACTTACGATCGTTACTGCCCGTTCTACAAGACCGTGCGTTTTCCTCCTTTTCACCTTCCCTCTTTTTCTTCGCCTTACTATCCGACCTCCCGGCTCCCTCTCCTCCTCCCTTTCTTTCACCGCGCTGTCGCCGCTCATCCCACCCTCCCCTCTGCCTACGCTGACACACCCTCTCCCGGCAGACCGCCATGCTCCGCAACTTTGTCGTCTACTACGAGCTCGCCGTCAAGGCCGTCGAGGGTGACAACACGTCGTGGGCGCGCGTGCGCGAGTCGACGTCCGACCTGCTGTACGGCCTCTCGCAGGCCAAGTTCCTCGACCCGGCCGATGGGCAGGAGGCCGTCCTCAAGGACCTCAACGAGCAACACGATCGCATCCAGCGCACCTTCCGCGAGCTCAGCGACTAGATCCTCCCCCCTTTTCGAATCTCCTCTCTGTCCGCTGTTCGCCTCTCGCTGTTTCTCCCCCTCTCCCTCTCGTAGCGCAATTATCCGTCTCCGTTTTTGCTGTAAACTCAGTCTTGCCGATCCCTCCCTGTACCGCGAAGTCTACCAGCGAGGCGGTGGTGCGAGGATCGGGTATCTGGGGCGTGACGGGCGTCAAACCGGATGAGAAAAGCAGGAAGAGGATCGGGAGGAAAACGCACTCTTTCGTCGTTCCGCTCCCCTTGCTGATCTCGACGGCGATTCTGAACTCCAGCTCATCCGTTGTCGAGTCGTATTCGGCAATCGTGTAGTTGCGTCGGCCCATGACCGTCTTCGAGGCGGGTTCGGAGCCGTCCGTCTAGGAGGAAAAGGTTAGGCATAAAGAGCGCGGGCGAGAGGACGGAGCGTACATCTTGCTGGAAGAGCGGGATGAGCGCTTCTTCGGTACCGGCGTAGCTGAGGTCCTGTGGACGTGGAGAACAGACATCAAAAGGGACAAGGCAGAGAGGGACGAGAGCAAGGCCGCTCACCTGGTGCTTATTGCTGCCCAACTTCGTCACCAGCCAGACGACAGTCGAGGACGGCGGCGTGTTGACAATGGCCGACGACACAACCTGGAGCATGAAGCGCGGGTCTCGCTCCGGCTGAAGAGGCGGGACGGAGTAGAACTACGGGAGAAGAGTTGGTTAGACTGGACCGAGCGGAAGACACAGATGTGTGCACCTTGCTGCTCGAGGCGGAATGCACGTCGCCGCTCATAAACGAGATGCGAAGGTGCTTCCGGACGGCAAGCTCCTGCATGCGGAGCACGAACGCGTTCCGCTCCTCGATGTAGTGCGCTGCGGCGGGGTGGTCTGCCAGGTCGTCCTTCAGCTCAGCTTCGCTATGCATGAGGAGGGATGGGAGAAGGAGGTCAGGCTTGATCGGATGCACGGAAGAAAGGGAGAAAACGCACGCGTTGAACTTGTTCACCGCGCCCGGAGCGATACCCGCCTTGGCGAGCAGACTCATCTGCGCGCAGGGAGGTCTATCGGCACGCCGATGAAAGTAAGCGGGCGAAGGGGGAAAGCGTACCGGGTTGAACCTCGGCGCTAGCAGCTTCTCCAGTACGGTGAGGCGAGGGTAGGCGATGGGGACGCCTGAGCAGAAAGTCACGTCAGTCAGCGCGACCAGTAATGCATGTGCAGGGGAAGAAAAAGGCGCACCAAGCTGGACGACGAGGTGTTGCACGCCCTTCGGCAGCCCCATCACCGCCTTCTCCAGCCGCTTGTACGTCGTCTGGCTCGCGAGCTGGTTCTGCCTCCGCTCTGCCCGCCAGTCGACCATAAGAAGGGCCTGCTTGGGGCCAAGGGAGGAAAGGAGGGAGTGGTTGGATGAGGGGATGTAGGCGCCGGGTCCGCCGAGGATGAGGGCCTTCGACGGGTGAACATTGAGAGGTGAGCCGAGCGCCGTGGAGGAATTGGTGCCGTCCAGTTCGTCGACGATGAAGACTGGGCGAGAATAGAAAGTAAGGGACGGAAGGGAGGAAAAAAGGTCAGTCGGAGACGGCTTGGGCTAAGAAAAGCAGAAAACGCACGCTGGAAGAGTAGGAACCGTCGGTACCCGGTAGCACCGATAGAGGAGAAGACCGGAGAGCGCTGGAGGTCGTCCGGGTAGGAGCCGAAGCCGTCGCTGGAAAGAAGGGGAGGATAAGGTCAACGAGCGACGAGAAAGATAGGCTGGCAGAACCGTACATCAAGTCGTGGTCGTCGAGCATGTTCAGCATCGGGATCTTGCCCGTGGCGGTACCATAAGCGCCCTGCATTGAGTGGTACTCAGGTTGGGGATGCAGAGGAAAAGGTGAGGGAGAGAACGCACGCCTCGGAACCAGCTGCAGTACCTGTGTACAACGAAAGACATGGGCAAGGTGCAAGCGAAGTAGGAACGGAGGAGGACGAACCAGTTGAAGTAGAAGCGGTCGAGTGCAGCTTGCATCTCGGGCGTACAGGGCGCGTGCAGCTTCTTCTTGAGGTCCTGCTCAGCGATCCACGGCGCAATTTCCGGTTCGCGGGTGAGCGCATCGGCGTAGATCTGGTCGCCGCCGCCGACCATGACGTGCTAAGAAGGGGAAGAGGTGCACGGGAGAGGGAAGGGGCGGGTGAGGGAGATGTCAACTTGTGTCCTGAGGAAGAGGCCAGGGATGTCAGACGACGCACGATGGGCTTCTCGTCGTGCTTGCGGAGGACGTCGCGCCAGAGCGGGTAAGGGCCGTTGAAAGAGGCTTGGTCGACACCAGCCGAGAAGCCGTTGCTGGGTGGGGGGGGGGCGCAAGGTCAGTTATAGGCGGTCAAGCAAGGAGAGAAGCAGCGTACCAGGAGTAGTACATGACGCGCATGTGCTGGCCAGCCGCCGGGATCCAGAACGACTCCTCGGCGCCGCCCTGCGAAACAGGAAGAAAGTCAGTCTCGTGAGGTGGAAGTTCTGAGGTGGCTGCAGCGCACATTGACCGAGTACGAGACCTCCTCCTCGCGCACACCAAGAGGGAGCTCGAGCTTGAACCGCCAGAAGCTCTGTCCGCCGACGGGAGACTGGTACCCGAAGATCTGCTGCCCTTCGATTCGACGGCGGTGAACGGCAGACTCGTCGTCCTGGAGGACGTCGGCGAGACCTCGCTCGAGCTTCGCTTCGAGGTCGCCGCCGGTCGCGTCCCATTCGAGGGTTAAGGCCGGAGGCGAGGAATAGTCGGAACCAGAATCGGTCGTGACGAGCATGGCAAACCCGTGCCAGATGCCGTCGGCGATGGTGTCGTAGCGGAGCATGACGTTGGTCATGAGCTGGAGATGCGGTTGCATCCGGCGGTGGTGGCCTGCGTGCGTCGAGATGGGCTCGGCAGGAGGGAAAATGCCGGTCGTGGGTTGCGGGCCGGGGACCTCGTGGACGCGGTGGTGCAGGGCATGGCCGTTCGACTCGGCAACGCTATTGGCAACACCGGGAGAAGCGAGCGGCGAGGTGTTGAGGGGCTGAGTTGCCTCGAGCCCGGAAGGAAGGCCTTGTTGAGCCTTGCGAAGCGCTTCGCGTTCAAGACGTTCCTCGCGGCGGCGAGCGTGGAAGCCTGCGAGGGCAAGGTGAGTCGTCAATCGCTCCGAGCGCAGGGATTGGGGAGAAAGACGCACCAGGGTGAGCGTTGTCCATTTCGTACTCGATGCCAGCGGCACTGAAGGCGGACGAGGGAGTCTCCGCAAGCACTCAGCGAGCGAGAGAAGCGGAAGCAAGAGCAATCGGCAGTCGAACCCAAGCTTGCAGAAGAAGGCGGGAGCGAAAGAAGGTTGGTCGCGCTCGGAACTCCGTCTCGCCAATCGAGGGGCGGCGAAACGGCGGGCGCAGCTTCTCGACCGCAGAGAAGCTTTCGGAGGAGCGGCGGGAACGCTCTGTCTGACTGGAAGTGCGGGAGGGTGCGTGGGCGGAGGAAGAGGAGCGGTTCGCGAGGAGGAGGAGTGGTCGTCCTCCCGCATCGCGCTCCTTCCGCTCCGGTGTTCCTTGAGGCCAGTCTGCACCATTGCTTCGAGGCATTGTACGTGCCAGAAGCCCTCATCGCAGTGTCTGACCCCTGGTCGAGTTCACTCCGTTCTCGGTGACTGCGGGTGCTGGGCGGTGCTGCTCCGCCTCTTGCGCTTCACTTGTTTGGCATGGGTGCTTGCTCTTCCAAGGCTGCTCACCCTCCCGACGACGCTGCACCTCCTCCTGCTTCCGCAGCCGGCCTTCCACCACCCCACCAGCACACCCGCCCTCGAGCCCAGTTCACCATGGCCTCGCACGCTGGTACGCTCGGACCGGGTCCCACCACTCATTATGCGCACAGCAGCGCTGACCACTCACCTTCTGCAGCCAAGTGCGACCAGTTCGTCGAGCGTCGCGGCTCGGAGCTCTTCCTCGGCGGGCAGCGCTTCCGCTTCGCCAGCCTCAACGCCCCCGAGCTACTCGACGGCGACGTCAATGGTCCCTTCGAGGTCAAGGACACGTTCGCGGCGCTGGCGGCGGACAACGGCTTCGGGACGGCTGTGACGAGGACGTACAGTGCGCTTTTCCTCCCTATTCCCCTGCCGGAACCCCATTCTAACCCGACTCAATTTTCCCTAGCCCTCCGCATTAAGTCGAAGAACATTGGTCGCGGACACATCAACGGCTGGAGCAGCGAGTGGAACGACTGGATGTGGGACTCGGGCCGGCTCGAAGAGATGGACCTCGTGCTCGCCGAGGCGGCCAAGGCGGGCGTCAAGCTCATCATCCCGCTCGTCAACCAGGACACGGGCGAGGACTCTAACTGGGTCGGCTCGACGGCGGATCTGACCCGTGCGTTTTCTCCCGTCTGTTTTTCTCTCTCTTTGGGATCCTTCCCTTTCACTGACTCTGCCTCCAACAGGCTACCGCTACGGCATGCAGACGAACGACGAGGCGCGCCGCGTCGACTGGTGGACCGACCACACCATGATCGAGTCTTTCAAGCTGATCATCGACTTCCTCCTCAACCGCGTCAACAAGATCAACGGCCGCCGGTATGGAGACGACCCGACTATTCTTGCATGGGAGACTGGTACGTCTCGTCCTTTCCCCGACGTCCTACCGCCAAGCATAGCCAGAATCGCCTGCTTTTCCTCTCTTCCCACACCTCTCTTCCTCTTCCCCTTCTTTCCGATCCATGCTGCGCCTCAAGCCGTGACTCACACTTCGTTCGCCACGCACACAGGTAACGAGATGAACCACATGGGTCTTCGTCCCGCCCCCTCCTCATGGACCCTCACCATCGCCAAGCACCTCAAGTCGCGCGCGCCTCGCACGCTCGTCATGGACGGCTCGTTCGCGCGCAACGACGATCCCGAGCGGTGCTACCACCGCGAGGTGCTCGACAGCCCGGATGTCGACATCGTCTCGTTCCATTTCTACGGCGATGGCGATGCGAGGAGGGTCAAAAAGGATTGCGAGATCGCGAGGAGGCACAACAAGGTGTACGTCCTGCTGATCACGTCTCCCGGATCTTGCGCTCAGATCTCTACGCCTTGCAGCTTCGTTGCCGGCGAGTACGGCTTCTTCTCCTCGCCCAAGGCCTACGAGAACTTCCTCGCTTCCGTTGATTCCGCTGGCGGTTCGTCCCATTCTCCCTTGCTTCCTTTTTTACGCTTTCCCGTGCTGACTGAGTCTCTCTCCATAGGTGCTGGCTCGCTCGTTTGGTCTCTCCGCCCGCATTCGGCTCGGGGTGGGCACAAGACGCACGGCGAGGGCGACGGGCACTGGTCGTACCGTACACTCCCCTTCCACCTTCTTCCCACCCTCTTGCAGACTGACAAAGCTCTCTCCGCGCAGACATCCCTGGCTGGAAGCAGACCGCCCACCCCGAGTTCGACGGCCGCGAAGCCGCCATCATCTCGGCCATTCGCACCGCTTCTTTCAAGATCAACGGCCTCAAGATCCCCTCTTCCTTCCCTATCCCTCCTCCACCCTCGCGCCCCTGGCTCGTCCAGCACCCGCACGGTCTCGCCATTTCGTTCCAAGGCTCGGCCTGGGCAGCAAAGTACCAGGTCATCGTCCGCAGCGCCGGTACGGGCGCGGAGCAGGTCAAGGAGGCGTGCGACAACGTCAAGGAGAGCGAGTTCTGCGTCGTGCTCGCGAGGGAGGTGCAGGCGTTGGCGGGACAGGGTGGGGTGAGGGTCGTGGCGAGGGCGATTGGGGTCGACGGAGCGGTCAGCGCCGACTCGGAGGAGCTGGCGGTGAATGCTTAGAGGTCGGAGTGAGGCGTACAGACACTCGCAGGGCTTGGAACCAACAGACATTTTCGCTTTCTCGCCCTCGCTTTTCTCTTCGCTCCCTCCTTCGCGAAGTCGCCGCTTGTTCGGGTCTGTGCAATTTTCGGCCTCGCCGTCCCATCGAGATGACTGGCGTTGCTCATGAGGCGAGGCCGGTGGGAGCTGACCGACGACTTCGGCTTTCGCACCCGCTCCGCACCGCGAAGGCGGTCAGCACTCGACTCTTCACTCGCTACTGCTGCTCGCTTCCGGAGGGCTTGTGCTGGTCACCAGTCACTCTCTGCTCCAGTCCCGACTGCACACCCTCCGCCCCGCCGTCGTCTGCTCCCTGCAGCCCCGCCCGCCTCTTCGCCGCTCACCATGGCGTCGCTCGTCGCCGCACCCCTCCTGGACGACGTCGACGACCTCGAGGCACTCAGTCTCACCGGCAGCAAGAAGCAGGGCACCATTGAGACCGCCCACCTCAAGGTTGAAGGTACGCAGGACCGCGTCGCCATTCTCACCTCCCTCTCGACGAGCTCATCTCCCCTCCTACCCACAGGGATGACCTGCGGCGCCTGCGTAGCGAGCATCGAGAACGGTCTCAAGAGCCAGGAGGGCGTCGTCAGCGTCAAGGTCGCTCTGCTGTGCGTCTCCCGCCCTCTCTCTGCGCTGCTTTCGCCGCGCTCTTTCCGCGTCTCCTCTCTCCCTCAGCTGATGTCCGATCTTCTGCAGGGCGGAACGGGCAGTCGTCGAGTATGATCCGGGACTCTGGACGCCCGAGAAGCTCGCGTCGGTGCGTGCGATCACTTTGTCCTCCGCTGCGCCATCTCATCAGTCGCTGTATGCGCCTCTTTTTTCCTGCAGGACATTGAGGACATGGGCTTCGAAGCGACGCCCATCAAGCCTGTGCAGGCGGATACGGTGCAGCTGCAGATCTACGGCATGACGTACGCTTTCCCGCCTTTCTTTCCCGGCGTTTTCACTTCGGAGCTGACCTTTTCGTTCCCCGCGCCCGCCTTTCTCCTTCGCTCGCCGCGATCCTCTCCCCTACTCCGCCATCACCATTTACAATCTACCTCCCCACGCTTCCGCTCCCTCCGCTCGGATGCCCACCCGAATCGTCCTTCCCTCTTCTCCCTTTTCTCCCCCTTCTCCCATTCAGCTGCGGCGCCTGCGTCGCCTCCATCGAGGGCAACCTCCGCTCCACGCCCGGAATTGTCTCCGCCGTCGTCTCCCTGGCGACCGAGCGCGCGAGCATCACCTACGATCCCTCCGTCCTTGCCGGTGTGCGCGACATCGTCGAGCTCATCGAGGACACCGGGTTTGACGCGACGCTCGCCTCGGACGAGAACAGCGCGATGCAGCTCAGATCTCTCGCCCGCACCAAGGAGATCCAGGAGTGGAAGCAGGCGTTCGAGCGCGCGGTCATGTTTGGCCTGCCAGTCTTCCTCCTGTCGATGGTCTGCCCCATGATCGGCTTCCTCCGCCCCCTCGTCAACTTCTCCCTCCTGCGCGGCATCCACCTCGGCGACCTCCTCTGCCTCTTCCTCACCTTGCCCGTCCAGTTCGGCGTCGGCCTTCGCTTCTACCGCTCAGCATGGCGAGCAGTCAAGCACAAGTCGGCGACCATGGACGTCCTCGTTGTCCTCGGCACCTCGGCCGCCTTCTTCTACTCCGTCACCGTCATGATCGTCGGACCCTTCGCCAGCGATCCGACCTACCATCCCAAGGTCTTCTTCGACACCTGCACGATGCTCATCACCTTCGTCTCCCTCGGCCGCTACCTCGAGAACGTCGCCAAGGGCCAGACGAGCACCGCCTTGAGCCGCCTCATGAGCCTCGCGCCGAGCCAGGCCATCATCTACACCGACGCTCCCGCTTGCACCAAGGAGAAGAAGGTCCCGACGGAGCTCATCCAGGTCGGCGACATTGTCAAGATCGTTCCCGGTGACAAGATCCCGGCCGACGGCGTCGTGATCGGCGGCGAGTCCTCCGTCGACGAGAGCATGGTCACGGGCGAGGTCGTCCCGGTCGTCAAGGCGGTCGACGCGAGCGTCATCGGCGGCACTGTCAACGGCAAGGGCACCTTCGACATGCGCGTTACCCGCGCCGGCAAGGACACCGCGCTTTCGCAGATCGTCCACCTCGTCGAGGAGGCGCAGACCTCGAAGGCGCCGATCCAGGCCTTTGCCGATACCGTCGCGGGCTACTTCGTCCCGACCGTCATCTCGCTCGGCGCCATCACCTTCGTCGCCTGGATGGTCATCGCGCACTTCTCGAACCACCTCCCGCACGTCTTCGAGGAGAAGGGCGCGACCAAGTTCATGGTCTGCCTCCGCCTCTGCATTTCGGTAGTCGTCGTTGCCTGCCCGTGCGCTCTCGGTCTCTCGACTCCGACCGCCGTCATGGTCGGGACGGGCGTCGGCGCGCAGAACGGCATCCTCATCAAGGGCGCCGGCCCGCTCGAGGCGAGCCACCGCATCGACCGCATCGTCCTCGACAAGACCGGCACGCTCACCGTTGGCAAGCTCGACGTCGTCGGCGTCAAGTGGGTCGACCGGACGGGCCTCGAGTCGGTCGCGACGGAGGAGCTCGGCAGCCGCATCGGCTGGCAGGAGGACGCGATTCTCCTCTTCGCCGCCGCCGAGACCAAGTCGGAGCACCCGCTCGCCAAGGCCGTCGCCTCTTGGGGCCTGCGCTCGCTCGGGCTCACCGAGGTCCCCGCCGCGCTCGAGGTCACCTCGTTCGAGTCCGTCACCGGCCAGGGCATCCGCTGCGACGTCTCTGGCCACTTCCCCGCCCTCTCTCCCGCCTCCGGCACCGGCAGCTCGACGCACCGCATCGAGATCGGCAACGCCCTCTTCCTCGCCCAGCAGTCCGGCATCGAGCTCCCGCCGGCGTACGAAGGCTTCCGCGAGCGCGAAGAGACGCTCGGCCGCACCTGCATCCTCGTCGCCGTCGACCACCAGCTCGCGTGCATCGTCTCGCTCGCCGACACGGTCAAGGCCGAGGCGCGCCAGGCCATCGACGCGCTCAGGTGGATGGGCATCGAGGTCGCGCTCGCTACGGGAGACCAGGAGAGGACGGCGAGGGCCATCGCGGAGGACGTTGGGATCGCGCACGAGGACGTGCACGCCGGGATGAGCCCGAACGGGAAGAAGGCGTTGATCGAGAAGCTGCAGAAGCAGGGTCACCGGGTCGCGATGGTGAGCCTCGCCTCCACTTGACCTCTCTCCCCTCGTACTGACCCCTCTCTCCCGCAAGGTGGGCGACGGCATCAATGACTCGCCCGCCCTCGCCGTTGCGGATGTCGGCATCGCCCTCTGCAGCGGGACCGACATCGCGATTGAAGCGGCCGACATCGTCCTGATGAAGTCGGACCTGCTCGACGTCGTTGCCGCGCTCGACCTCTCGCGCCGCATCTTCCGCCAGATCCGCCTCAACTTTATCTGGGCGACAGTCTACAACCTCATCGGTGCGTTCTGCCCCTCTTTCGCCCTCCTTCCCTTCTTTCGCTTACCTGGTTCGCCTCGCAGGCATCCCGCTCGCCATGGGCGTCTTCCTCCCGTGGGGCTTGCACCTGCACCCGATGATGGCCGGCGCCGCCATGGCCTTCTCCTCCGTCTCGGTCGTCGCGTCGTCCCTCACCCTCCGCTTCTGGCGCCGTCCGCGCCTGGCCCGCCGCGCCGACGACCCCGCCGCCGACAAGGGCGAAGGCACCGTCTCCGAGCTGTACGGCGCCGTCGTCGAGATGGTCAAGGCCGGCTGGTTGACCTTTGTCGTCAAGCCAAGGAGGGGGCCGGAAAGGCCTGGCGTGAGGACGCGGTTCAGCGACTGGCTGAGCCAGTCGAGGAGGCCGAGCGAGTACGGCCTGCTCGAGCGCGGGAGGGGCGAGGCGTCGACGGAGGAGGACGAGGAGGAGGGCGTCGAGCTGCTTGCGGATGCGACGCCGATAATCCGCAACCCGGGCTTCGCAGGATCGGCTTAGCGGAAGGAAGGGAGGAGGCAGGTCGATGCGCTTGATTCGCCTTTCATAGAGTCCATTCTTTCGTCTTTCTTAGTCCCTCTTTCCGTCGTTCTTTCTGTAGGTCTTTCTTCGCATCGCTCTGTGCATCTTGGTCGTTCTCTGGTCACGAGGTCATGGCGGCGAGAGAGAAGCGATACGGGCGCGTTGCACGGCTAGCTCGCGTACTTCTCGGTCAATCTGCGGTAGTCCGCCTCGACCGACTCCCACGTCTCCTGCAGCTTGGCCTTGCGCTCGTCCTTGTCCTCGATCTGGAGCAGCTGCTCCTTGTTGAACAGGTACAGGCGCTTCTTGACCGTCAGCCGGATCGCGCGCTGCTGCGCCTCGTCCGTCGGGTCCGAGGTGAGCAGGAGGAGCATCTCGCAGAGGCGATAGAACTGGCGCTGTGGACGAGGAGAGGAGGTCAATCAGTGGACTTGGTCACGAGGAGAAAAGAGAGAACGCACGTCGGCCAGCTTGTACTTCCTCCTAATCGCCTCCATCTTTTCTCGGTCGAGCGGCGCCTTGATGTCCTTGAGCTCGCCACCCTCGATGAGCGTGTACAGGTCGCACTTGTCGCGCATGTCGTCGAAGGTTTCGGACGGGTCCTCGACTGCAGGATGAGGTATCAATCAGCGAGAGAGGACGAGAGAGAGAAGAAGATCGGTACGGACCGCTCAGCTCGCTGACCTCGTCTCGGCGGAGGACGTTGCGGTAGCAGAGGGTGTAGAGGGCGGCTGTCGGAAGGAGAGAAAGTAAGTATGGGCACGGGAGATACAGCAAGGGGGAAAGAGGCGTACAGCCGTGCCCTTGACCGTGGTAGAGGGGGAGGAGGGTGAATTGTCTGCAGAAGGACGACGGTCAGGTGCTGAGCCAGATGAGTCGAGAAGAACAACATACGCGAGACGGAGGCGCTTCGTATCTGGCCAGCAGAAGAAGGAGTAGAAGGAGACGTAGCCGGCGAAGTGGTAGGAGACCGAGTCGCCCGTTTGCCGACGTTCGAACCTGCAGAAGCAAGGTCAGTAAAGTTCAGGTAGGGGCGAGAGGGGAGAAAGACGCACAGCGTAACAAACTCCCACCGCCCGTCCTCCTCGTCGATGTACGACGCGCCCTCGATGTACAGCAGCACGAACACCTGCATCCTCCGGTGATACTCCTTGAACCCGGGCGTGTCCCAGTTGGACCAGTACGCCTCGTACACGACCTCGTCGTCGTCGCCCTCGCCGTCCTCGAGGACCTCCCACTGCCGCTCGGGCAGCACGGGCCCGCCCTGGCTCTTTCCCTTGCCCTTGCCCTTGCTCGCGCCGTTCGATCCGCCCTCTTTCTTCATGCGGTACGCGCCGATCCGCTCGCCCAGCGGCTTGAACCCGAGCGCGTCCTTCTCGACCGTCTCCTCGAAGTCAGCGAGGTTCTTGGCGTAGTCAGGCGGGATGAAGTCGTAGAGCGTCTTCTCCGGGTCGTCGGCCTTGACCTCGCCCTGCGAAGGGAACTTGGCGTCGTAGCTGACCTTGAGGTACTGGGCGAGGGAGCCAGAGGCGAAGCGGTACTGGGGAAGAAGAGCGAGAATGGGTCAGCCGGGCGGGCGGGAGCCGGCAGCCAGCGAGAAGAGAGTGCTCACGTCGATGGTGAGGTCCTTGTAGCCGAAGATGGTTTCCTCCTCGCCGAAGATGGGGTAGACGAAGGTGGGAGCGAAGGGTTCGACCAGCCGGCGGTCCTCCTCGTCGAGGTCTGCGGCTTGCGCCTTGGAGCGTTCTGACCGTGCAGAGCGTGCGTACGAGAGTGCGAGGCGTGCGATGGGGGTGGGAGCCAGGGGAGGAAGTCAGCGGGAGGTGGTGGAGCGCGTTGACGAGAGAAGGACGAGAGCGTACCGAGGCGCAGCTGGAGGGCGTCGATGCCAGAGCAGCTCCAGTCGGTCATCGTGCACGAGCAAGCACAGCAAGCGAGCGAGTTGCGGGAGAGAAAGCGACGCGACTTTCGCCAACGCGTTCATCTCGCGACTTTCTGCGGCAGTGCTGGCAAAGCTAATCGGAGTGCAACAACAAGGACTACGAATCTCTACACAGTCCTGGAGAACGTCACCGGTCGATCACCGTCCAGCTGTCTCCCGTCGGCGTGCTCTCCATCGCGTCCTTCACTGCCGCCTCGGTCGGCCCGTCCAGCAAATTGGCCACCTCCTTCCGCTCGTGCGGCCGACGAGGGATCGGCGGTACCGGCGCCTTCGCAGACCCAGAGTCGACAGAGCGGATCGAGGTCGGCGAGGTCGACCGCTTGACGGGCGGCTGAGGAGGCGGCTTGCGGCGGACGGCGTGGAAGGAGGACGGAGCGGCGGGAGATGCAAAAGAGGAGGAAGTGGGCTCGTCGGCGTCGAGGTTGAGGAGGTCGCCGACGAGAGGGGCGGGAAAAGGCGCAGGAGAAGCGGCGGGTTTGGAAGGAACGGCGGGAGGAGGGCGGCGCTGAGAGGCTGGAGGGTTGGTCGCGGAGGCGAAGGCGTCGCGGACCAAGGATGACGGGCGAGGAGGGAGTGGCGGCGGGCTGAAGGAGCCATCTGTGCGAGAGTGAAAGGATGAGAAGGAGGAAAGGAAGAGGAAGAAAAGGAGGGACGAACCTGGCTCGTTCCACCAAGCCTGCTTGTCGTCCGAGGGCGGCGGCAACTCCTTCATACTCAGCCCGTTGGCCAGCCGCCCAGCCAGCTTCTCGCCGTCCATCGCTTCCTGCGGCTCGCTCGCCATGATCTCCTGCAGCAGCTTCTTCCGCAGCGCCGCGCGCTTCTCGTCGTCGATGACGCGTACCCGCGCGCGGAAGAGGGCGTAGACGGGTCGGTGATCCGAGGCCATGAGCTCGGCGCGCTGGTATCGGAACGCATCAAGGTCGGTGCCCTTGTACAAGATCCGGTCGGTGTAGGCCGGGATGCGCTGCTTCTCCGACGTGTCGTAGATGTCGGTGCCGTTGTCGTACCTACTCAAGAGGGCGATCAGCGAGGGTAGGAGCTTGAGAAGAGGAAGAGGACTCGCTTGTAGGTCGGGCGGAAGAGGATGGCCGCCTCCTCATAGCCGGCGAAGATACCGCGACTCCGCATGCCGTGATTGAGCTGTGAAATCGAGGGCGTCAGTAGTACGACAAGCTGTAGAAGGACGCAGGACGAACCTGGTCCGCCTCGTACAGCTCCGAGTAGGCGTCCGCCTCGGCCAGCCCGCGCACCTCCTCGTTCGGCAGAGAGATGCGGTAGTTGGTGTCGGCGGCCCAGACGACATTGCTGCGAGTCGCCGCCAGACAGGTCGATCAGCAACGTTGCTCTCGAGGGACATCAACGCGAATTGAAGAAAAAGCAAGCCCAACGCACTCGTGGTTCGCGATCGTCTTGCCTCTGGCGAAGTGCAAGCCCTGGTCGATGGTCCGAAAGTCCTGGTCGCGCTCGGCGTAGTTGCTGTGCCCGGCGGCGAGGTGGGCGGTGAGGAAGCAGAACGACGAGTTGCGGTAGTCGAGCCGGATCGCGACGGCGCCCTCTGCGGAAGGACGAAGTCGCTCAGCTCACTGACACGATGAGCAGAGGAGACACGAGAGTGAAGCGAGGGACAGGAATGAGAAAACGCACTGTTCCCCGCCATGCCCTTCAACCCCGTCTTTTTCGTCGCCGCCTCGACGTTCCTCACCTCGCCCGCAACGTCCTTCCGGCACAGCACGATCAACGCCGTCCCGACGAGCTGCTCCGAGCGGAGGAGGATGTACTCGCCCCGGCCGCGAGCTTTCTCACCCACGGGTAATGGGCGCGAGGCGATCGTGTCGAGGATGAACTGCTCCCAGCGGCGCCTGCGAAAGCTTAAGAGTCAGGAACAGGCGAGGAAGGAAGACGGAGGAGGCCTGCGCACTTCTTCTCCGGGTCGGTGGCCATAATCTGCTGAGGCGAAAGCGGAACGATCTCCTGGAAAGCAACGACGAGGAAGGCCGGGTCGGGTCCTGCAACAGGCACGCGTGGAGAGGGTCAGCGCCATCTCATCCTGCGTACGGACAAGGAGGGCTCAACCCACCTTCGACCGGAAACAACCACTCCTCGATCCCCTCGCTCCCAGGCGGCTTCCCGTTCAGGTTGTAAGTCCCGACCCAGACCGTCGTCTGCTCGTAGCTGGTGTACTCGTGCGCGCGCTCGCGCAGCTGCAGGCGCAGCGCGTCGTGGATCGGGTTGAAGACGCGCACTTTGCGCGAGGTGGCGAGGTTGCCCTGCAGGAGGTGGCGTTGCGGTGAGCTGGAGGAGGAGGAGGAGGAGATGGAGAGAGGGAAGGGGAGAGAAAGCGCACGAGTAATGCGTCAATCGCACGCTGCTTGCCCGAGTCGACGAACTGCTGCTGGTAGACTCGGCTGACACTGCAGATGGAGAGACCCGGGTGAGCAGGAGTCTGCGAGGCAGAGGCGGGAACGACGAACCTTTTCGACGCGTCGGAAAGCATGCCCGCGAGGCTCTTCTTGCCCGTCCGAGTGAACGACGTGTTGATGGCGCCAGTGCCGACGTACTGTGCACGCCATGACGCTAGTGCTTAGCGCTCGATCCCGACAAACTCGGTGGAAGAGAGCAGGAAAAGTGAGAGGGCCACGCACGATCTTGCTCAAAGCATCTCCGTTCTGCACAGCTAGTCCTCGTCAGCGAGCTGTTCCTCGACGATGCGAGCGGCGAAGGGAAGAGAAGGAAGAATGAAGACGCACGTCCGCCCACAACACCCTGTGGCTCGCCCACAACGCCGTATCGCTCCCGGCCCACCGTTCCTGCGTGTTGCGCAAGAACTCCTCGAGCGCGAAGCGTGAGAGCGAGTCCTCGACGGCGTTGGTGCGGTCGAGGCACTACGGGTGCAAAGGATGAGCGCGGAGGGAAAAGGGGAAAAGGCAGCGACGCACGTCCTTGCAGTTGGTGCGGAACACGCCCATCTGCTTCATCACCGGCGTGATCTCCTCCCTACCCGCACCATCGCCTGCGCCCTCTCCTTCCCCAGAGACGCCAACGACGCACGCCCCGAACCGCTCCTCGACGTCGCCGACCTCGCGCGCGAGCTGGCTCTTGACGCTCTCGATCCCGCCGTACTTGGCGCGCGCGTGGAAGTCAAAGTCGGTCAGCGCGACCGAGCGCCGCAGGGTCTCGTCGACGTCGGACGCGGCGGCGAGGTGCGCGGCGTAGGCGGAGGTGAGGGCCGCTTCGCCTTCTTTTGCCGAGACTGTGAAGGGCGAACAGGCATGAGTGGGCAGAGGGGTGCAAGAGAGGGAGAGAAGGGAGCGCACGGAGGTTGATGATGTGCACTTTGTCGTAATTCTCGAGCATGTCCTCAAAGTGCCGGAGGAACGCGGGCAGGCTCGCCTCGATCGGGCGCGTGATGGTGATCTTGGGCGCGAACGGCTGGCCGCCGCCTTCCTCCCAGAAGAGCGGGACGCTGCCGCGCGTCTGGACGAAAGAGAAGACGAGGTCGCGCGTGCGGAGGATCGTTTCGGTCTGTGAAAGGGAGGGGGAGAAGGTCAGGGGAAAACGGGGGAGAAGAGAGGGGAAATGCAGCGCACCTCGGCAAAGTTGGCGACTGAGCCATCGTCCGCCACGCCCCGGACGTTAAACCTCGTCCCGCTCCTCTTCCAGCTCAGCCGCGAGATCAAGCTCAGCACGGCCGGCTGCCCGCCGAGGTTGACCTCCATGCGCCCGGCGAAGCCCTGGATCGCGAGGACCATGTAGCCCTGCGCGTCGAAGGCGTCGCGCATCTCGGGGCTGAGGGTCGAGCGGAACGAGAGGAGCGGCGCGACCATGAACGAGTTGAAGAGGAAGCGTGCGTCGTGGTCCAGCGCGGCGGACTGGTAGCCTCCTCCCCCTCCTCCTCCTGCGCTATCCACGGCTGCCTCGTCATCCGGGACCTCGCCTTTCCGCCCCTGTTTCGCGCGCGCGGTCTTGTCCACCCGGGCTTGCAGCCGCGTCGAAAGGTCGAACGAGTCGGGCCCGCTCGACGAGTAGAAGTTGCCGTTGCTGAGGATCTTGCGGATGCCCTGACAGGGGTGCTCGAGCGGGGTCGGCTCGGCGCCGCGCAGGGTCGAGGCGGAGACAGCGCCGTTGTTGTAGGAAGAAAGGGAGGCGGAAGACGAGGAAGACGACGAGGTGTAGGGGTTGTAGGCGGCCGAGGAGGGGTCGTCGAGGTAGTCGCTGTTCTCGAGCGGCAAAGAGGACGACGGAGCGTGGAGGTAGTCGTAGGACGGCGAGGTGAGGCAGAAGAAGTCGACGGCGAGGATGCGACTGATGGGTTCGCAGCCGAGGCCCGAGAGGGTGCGGGAGTAGGACGAGCCGAGGGAGGTGGCCTGGGTGACGATGGAGAGAAAGGTGTCTGTCGAAAGGAGGAAAAGGCTGAGTGTGCTCTTGAGAAAGCAGGACCGAGGCGGGACTGACCGTTTCCGACTGCGAGGACGCCCAAGCACCCCTGAATGCGGCCGTTGAGGACGATTGCCTGAGAGAGGTCTGCGTGGTCTCTCGGGAGGAGCTCCACGACGACCGAGACCGAGTCTGGGTGGTGCTGGCGCGAGGAAGCGGGAGGTTGCCTGAAGAGGAGGGCGTAGTCGTGCGAGGCGAGGACGAGGGTGCGCTCTGGGTGGCGGATGAGGAGCAGTTGCAGCGCAGTGCTCATGGTGCTCGTGAGCTGCAACGAGCTGCAAGAGCGAGGTGGACGAGAGCAAGCCTCCGTCGCTGTCGTCGGGCGGAAGCAGCCTTGACCTCGTTCGCTCCCTCTCCCTCGACTCTGTTAGGCTCACTACCGTCCAGACGCACCCACTGCAACCACCCTCACCGCCCAGCTACCCTCCGCCGTCCCTTGCACCCCCTGCTCCTCCTGCTCCCCCACCTCTCGCCATGTCGGCCATCAACACCCTCTCGTCCTTGCCAGAGCTCAACCGCCTCCTCCAGGCCAAGAAGGACGGCCTCACCGTCATCGACTTTCACGCAACCTGGTGCGGACCCTGCGTCCGTCTCCGCTCCCTCTTCCTCTCCCCTCGCTTGGCAGGCTGACCCTCTCGCGCACGAGCAGAAAGCCATCGCGCCCCGATTCGAGGCCCTCTCGAACCAGTACAAGAACGTCAGCTTCTGCAAGGTCGACGTCGACCAGGCGCAGGACATCGCTAGGGCCTACGGCGTGCGTTTTCCCCCCTCTTCCCACCTGTTACTCCTCGAGATCCTGCATTTCCTCGAATGCTCACGGCTCGTACTGACCCTGAGGGATCCTACAGGTCTCGGCGATGCCTACCTTCGTCTTTGTGGTGAACGAGCGCAAGGTTCACCAGGTCCGGGGAGCAGATGCCAACGCGTGCGCCCTCTATATGCGTCTCTCGCTCTGTACTTCCTCCCCTGACACTCTCCCTCCACAGCCTTGAAGCGGGCATCAAGCAGTACTCGACCACAGGCGGAGCAGGCGTAGGCGGCGCCTTCCCGGGCCAGGGACAAACCCTCTCTGGCACGCCCGTCCCGACCGAGGCGCCGCCGGCCGCCTCGCTCGGAGGCTACGTCCGCGTGATCCTCCTGGTCGGGCTGGCGTACCTCTGGTTCCGGTACGCGGGCAAGGATGCGTAGAAACGGTCGGTCGGTTTTCTTGTTTCCCGTGATCTGGTTGTTGGGGTTCTCTCGGTTCGTCAGCTGCATCATATTATTGTTCTCGCTGTCCCCGTCGTGCGCGAGAGAGCGCAAGCGGGTGCCGAAGTGGCGTCGTGTGTGGCCTTCTCCTCCCCTCCGCTTCGCCGGTCTGCTCCCTACGCGGTCGTCTGCTCTTCGGCTGTTGGTTCGGGATGCTGCCGCCGAGCCGTCCCACGGGAGGACTGCTGCGTGAGCTGCTACGGGACTTTGCCCAGGCGGTGCGTCGTCTTCCTCATCTGGTCGTCCTACTCCCCCTCGCGAATCGGCACCCGGCTGATCTCTCCCGGACGATCACAGAGCGCCCAACGGCGACCAACTCCGCCACTGCGCACCTTCTCGTCCACCCACACCCACCCTCACCGCCTCTCGCGCCTTACCTTCCCCTCCTCGTCCTCGTCCACTCCCTCTCGCTCCTCGTCCTCTTCTTCGCCCCTCGCCCTTCCCTCTCCCTTCTTCCGCTCCACCTTCCGCCGCCACTTCGGCTCCTCCACCGAGCTCGCCGCCCTCCGTGCCGCCGCCGCCTCCGCCTCCGGCACCCCCGACGCCGCCCCCGCCAAGCTCCGCCTCGTCCGCGAGCTCGCCCACCAGCCCGATCTCGACGCCAAGCACGAGCTTGTTGCGCTCTACGAGCAGCTGACTGGCCTGTGGAGCCAGGACAGCGAGGTGCAGGGCAGGGAGGGCGCTCTCGAGGCCGTCAAGGACCAACAGGCCTTCCAGGCGTACTTGAAGGCGCTTGCGGCGGTCGCAGCGCAGGGAGAGGACAGCGCGGAGACGGCGCAGCTGTTTGAGAAGCTGCAGACGGCCCAGGGACGGCGGGAACAGCTCCTCCAGCTCGCCCCGCTCGCCTCTTCCACCGCTCCTTCTTCTTCCGCCCCTACTTCCGCGCCTTCAACTCCCTCTCCTCAGCCGTCGCTCAACCCCGCCGGTCTCGTCACCGGCCTCTTTTCGTCCTTGACGCGCAACGGCAAGGCCCAAGACGCCAAGGTCCAGTCTGTCGGCTCGTACGGCTCGTGGCCCTCCTCCTCCAGCTCGGGCAAGCCCGCTGCTGCTACCGAGGGCGAGCCGCAACCCATCCGTGTCATCGTCGAGGAGGCGAAGAGCCCGCTCGTGTGGCGGGTGCTCAAGTTTGTCTTGACCACCGCGCTCTACTCGTTCTTGCTGTGCGTTTTCCCCGTTTTTCCCTTCGCCTTCCCGCTCTGACGCCTCCTCCGAACAGCCTCTCCCTCCTCTCCCTCCTGATCGACTCGTCCGGCATCCTCCGCGCGGGCGGCCAGTCGCAAAACTTCCAGCCGGCGCAGGCGCCCGACCCGTCCGATCCGAGCAAGCGCGGCACGACTTTCAAGGACGTGCACGGCGTCGAGGAGGCCAAGCACGAGCTGTTCGAGATCGTCGAGTTCCTCAAGGACCCCAAGAAGTTTGAGAAGCTCGGGGGGAGGCTGCCGAGGGGTGTTCTCCTTACTGGTGCGTTGCCTTCTCTCCCTTTTCTCTGGCTATCCTGCTGACTCGGACAAAATCACAGGCCCTCCCGGTACCGGCAAGACCCTGCTCGCCCGCGCCGTCGCTGGCGAAGCGGGCGTCCCCTTCTTCTCCGCGTCCGGCTCCGAGTTTGACGAGATGTACGTTGGCGTCGGCGCGCGGCGCATCCGCGAGCTCTTCGCCGCCGCGCGCAAGAGCAGCCCCGCGATCGTCTTCATCGACGAGCTCGACGCGATTGGCGGCAAGCGGTCGACGAAGGACCAGACGTTCCACAAGCAGACTTTGAACCAGCTCCTCACCGAGATGGACGGCTTCAGCAACGGCGAGGGCATCATCCTCATCGGCGCGACCAACTTTCCCGAGACGCTCGACAAGGCGCTCGTCCGCCCCGGCCGCTTCGACCGCCACGTCGCCGTCCCCCTCCCCGATGTGAGGGGTAGGATGGAGATTCTCAAGCACCACATGCGCAACATCCGCTTCGACGCCAAGGCGACCGACATCAGCATCATCGCGCGCGGCACGATCGGGTTCTCGGGCGCGGACCTGCAGGCGCTCGTCAACCAGGCGGCGGTCAAGGCGAGTGGGGAGGACGCCGACTACGTCCGGCCGAGTCACTTCGAGTGGGCGAAGGAGCGGGTCCGTCGAGCTTTCGCCTTTTCTCCATCGCCTTTCTTTCGGAGGGAAGAAAGCTGACTCGCCCTCGTCTTGTTCGATGTCCGCAGATCATGATGGGCGCTGCCCGCAAGTCGGCCTACATCTCGCCGGAGAACAAGCTCGCGACAGCATACCACGAGGCTGGTCATGCTGTGCGTGTGTCCGCCGGTCCCTTGCTTCCCTTCTCAATCCTGACTCGCTCTCTTCTTTCGCAGCTCCTCGCCATGTACACTCAGGGCGCCTACCCGCTCCACTCGATCACCGTCATCCCGCGCGGCCAAGCGCTCGGCTACACGCTCATGCTGCCCGAGCAGGATCGCTCGTCGCACTCGTTCCTCGAGTACCGCGCCAAGCTCGACGTCGCGATGGGCGGCCGCTGCGCCGAGGAGCTCATCTACGGCAAGGAGCACATCACGGACGGCGCGTCGTCCGACATTGCCAACGCGACGAGCATCGCGAGCAGCATGGTGCGCCGGTTCGGGTTCAGCGACGCCGTCGGGCCGGTGCAGTACGCCGCGCAGGACCAGGACCAGCCCGGGCCGAGCCAGGAGACGCTCCGCCTCATTGACGGCGAGGTGAGGGGCCTCGTCGAGGCCGCGCAGGAGCGCGCGAGGCAGGTGCTTCGGAGCAAGAAGGTCGAGCTCGAGAGGCTCGCGAGGGCGCTGGTCGAGTACGAGACGCTCGACGCTGCCGAGACGCAGAAGGGTGCGTTGCGCTTTCTCCCGTCCATCTTCAGCTCGTACTGACACTACAGCTCTTCCAGTCGTCCGCGGCGAGAAAATCGAGCGTACCGGCCTCGAGTGAAACCCACACAACCTCTCCCCTCCTTTCGCCCTTCCTCCGTTCGTCGTAGTTGTCTGTACGTACCGTGGGAGAACAGCACCAGCATCTCTAGAGCCTCCCCCCTTGTAACGCTATCTTTCCTCGTCTCTCTTGTCGCCCTTCGGAACGGAAAAGAGTGTGCCTTGGCCTCCCCCCTCCTCTACGCAGCGTCCACCTCTCTCCTCCTCCACGCCTCGATCGCCGCCTCGACATCCTCGACCTGCGACTCCTCGCTCGCCTCGACCTCGTCCCGAAACTCTCCCTCGATCGCCTCGAACCCCTCGCCCTCCTTCCACGCCCTGTCCGCCACCTCGACGTCGTCAATCGACTCCCACTTCCTCCACGGCTCGTCGCCGCCCGCGTCGAAGACCTCCTGGTCCGCCTCGCCGAGGTCGGGAGCTTGGTAGCCCGGTTCGAGCTGCGGCTGGTCGGACGAGGAGGGAAGGAAAGCGGGCGAGGAGCATCGCGAGGAGGAGGTGGGCGAGGGGAAGGCTTGTGAAGGGCCGGACGGGTGGAAAGCCGTCTGAAGGGAAGGAACGGGATCGACTGCTTCGGTGTCCGAGCGCTGGCGACGGATGGGAGTGGTGAGCTTGAGGATGCGGTTGACGAAGCCCGGGTCACTGGTGGCAGCGTCGAGAGGAGAAGGCGGAGGGGACGGGGAAGGCGAGGGGATGCCGATGGGCGGAAGAAAAGGCGGCGGGAGGAGAGGGGCAGGCGCGGGCGAGGTAGCGCGCTTCGCCTCGCCCTCGCCGCTGACGGCTCCACTGTCTTCGAGACTCGGTGAAGGGGCGAAGAGCTGCTGGACGAAGTGCTCCCGCCGGCAAGTTGCACAGTCGGGAACGAGAGACGGCTTGAAGGTCAGCTTGATGGCGCGGCTGTCGCAGAGAACTTGTATCGCGTAGAGCGCGCTCGGAACGTAGACGGGGACGCATCCGAGGTCCAGGCTGGCGAGCGATGGAAGGGCAGCCAAGGCTTGCTCGAAGGCGAGAACCGTCTCGCTACTCGAGTCGAGGTGGCCTCGCCACTCCTCAAAGCGCCATGCTGAGTCTTTGAAGCTGACAATCTGGAGAGACGGGCAACTGCCAGAGATGGCGCCAAGAAGGGCAAGGTCGACATCGATGTACTCGAGGGAGAGACGTCGAAGACGAGGAAGGAAAGGGAGAGAGGCGTAAGGTGCTTCAAGACGAAGGTCGTGCAAGAGATCGTCTGATGCGAAGACGCAGAAAGACGTGCGTGGAGGGTGGCGAAAAACTGCAGGCTCGAATGCCAGGGTTTCGAGGCTGGGCTGAAGAAGGTCGGCCTTTGGGGATGCTGAGTCAAGGTCCGGCTTGAGGTGGAGGTGCTTTAGCTCGACGGGCCGGAAAGGCAAGTCAGGCGGCTCCGCAAATGCGTAGTCGTCGAATTCGAGCTTGTCGACGGAGACCGCGATGACCTCGTCCGGAATCGTCAAGCTCCAGTCTTCGGCCAGGTCATGGATGGTCAGGCTGTCGAGCTTGAGCTTGCACTGGTGTCGTATGAACCGGGACAGCTGTTCGAGGTAGAGCGGCTCGATCTCGCCGCACTCAGGCTCGAGCCTCAGATGACGAAGATGTCGGAGACGGGGGAGTTGGTCACTCCAGTCGACGGAGTCACCGGCGGGTAGCGACAGGCACAAGGACGTGATATTTGGGCATGCTTGAAGGAGGGTAAGGTTCCAGGTCGAAATTGCCGCCTCACACTCGCAGCTGGCGAGGAAGTCCAGCCTCATCGGGAAGCGCGCGAGGCCGCGCGCGTACAGTCCGAGACGAGGGTTCTTGAGGTACTTGGCAGCGAGCTGCCAGCACGAGTCAACCGGATTGTCGCCGCTCAAGCTCCTCGTCGGGTCGAGGTGCAGGGCTCGGATGGCGGAAGAGGTCCAGCGACGCGAAGTGAGGGAGAGGGCGCAGAGGGTCTTGGACATGTCTACGGAGCGACACGCGTCAGCTCTTTTGGGCAGTGAAGCGGAAGGGAGAGATCAACGCACCGCGGTCCTTCTCGAAGTGAGCGACGAAGGAGCAGACGAGGTCCATCGCCTCTTCGGACAGGCGCGCGGCTGGCGGTGGCAGAAGCTGGCTTCTAAAATCCATGTTGAGCTGCTCCAGCGGTCTTGTGTGGTGGGCGGGCGGTGAGGCTGGAAGGGAGATGAGAGGAGGTGGAGGCGGTCAGCGACGACGAGACCGAGGGGCAGGTAGCAGGGCGTACGGAGGCTCTTGTATGGAGGTCCCGAGCAGTCTGAGTTGAGCAAGCGGAGCAGCAGAGCGTGAGCGGGTGAGAGCGGAGAGAGACCACGAGGAGGGGGACGAGGGGAGGCCAAGCGGTCGTTGGCGGCCCCCGTAGGTTGTTGCGGTGGTCGGAGCACTACTTCCATCGCTTAGAATCCATATGGGAAGCTTCACGAGCGCAGAAGGTGGTCGGAGTCTGCTTTTCTCGCGGGTTTTCCTCGCTCTCCCTTTTCTTCCCCTCTTCTGACACGCTAGTCCGCCTTGGAAGCCTCCGTCGCTGTCTCCACTGCGCCGTGTTCTTGCTTTCGGGCTCTTGGACGAGCGCGAGACCGAGAATTCTGGGAAAGAGAGGGGAAAGTGAAGCGGACGAGGGGCGGACAAGCGCAGGACGAGGTGGTCGATCGCGAGAAAAAAGACAGGCGCGGAGTTTTGTGGCTCAAGGGGCTCATCGCCCGCAATACGGGCCCCAAGAGGGCGTCGGGAAACATCACGTCTTCACTTAGCCAAGCACCGCTTACAATCCCGACTCTCCCACTCTCCTCGATCAACGAGGAGCCCAAGGATCATACGAATATGACTTCCCGAGGGTGTGAATCGAACCTAGGCGCCTCAGTTGCCCGGCGCGGGATCGCCCGCGGCTGGTTCTAAGGTCCTTCCGAGTGAGCGAAGGTAGCGCTCGATGGAGGAAAAGCGCAGAGGAGGAGAGTCGATGGCATCAGCGGCTGCAGCTTGTCGTCTCGCGCTTGCGAACAACCGAGATGAGAAAGAGGGGCAGTCAAAAGTCCTTGCATACGGAGAGGAGAAAAAGGGAGGAGGAAAAAGCGTCTACTGCCGCCGTCTGCGGCCGCCGACCTCGCGCGCTCAGCCCGAGTGCTCGACGACAGTCGTGACGAGCTTGCCGTTGACGACGACGGTCTTGAGCTGCTCGGGCACGGCCTTCTCCTCGAACACGCCGTCCTCCTCGCCCTCGACGGGGAGCGAGACGTTGATGGCCGAGCACTTGGCCGTGATGAGCTCGGCGTCGAGCGACGCGCGCGAGAGGTACACCTGCCCGCCGTCGCAGCCGTCGAGGAGGACGGTCGGGACCTTGCCGAGGATCTGGACGGTGAACGAGGGCGAGTTGGAGACGGAGAGGGAGGAGACGGCCGAGTCGAGGAGGACCGAGGTCTTCGGGCAGTTGACTGTGCGTCGACGAGGGTGGAATGAGTGGAGGAAGCTAGTAGGAGGAAGGGGGAAGAAGCGCACCGAGCGAGACGGCGTTGATCTTGCCCTTAATCTGGATGATCGACGACTTGACGTTGAAGACGTTGACGATGTGGTTCAGCTCGGTGTTCTCAAGCACGATCGCCTGGTTGTTCTCGTGGTTCTCCTGTGAGCGGGAGAGGGAGATGAAGGGCAGTTAGCCGGGAAGCCTCCTCGGTGCGGGGAGGAAGAAAAGGGGGAGAGCCGCACGATGTTCCACTTGTTGCCGTCGAGCTCCGTCTTCGCCGGCTTCTTCTGCTGCATCGTCGTCGGCTTGGGCGGCTTCTGCGGTCCCTTGCCGGCTGTGCGCGACGGGCAGTAGTCCAGTCATCAGCATCTTCCCTCGAATCAAAAGAAAGACGGGAAAGGAACAGAAAGTGCCAACGCACCCCCAACACCGCTCGGCACTGCCCCACCAGCCCTCAGCTCCGGGTTCTTGTGCGTCATCTCGCTCTTGTCGACCTTCTTCAAGCCCTTGGTGACGCTCTCGCCCTGGTTGAGCTGCGCAAACACGGACGACATGTCGCCTGCTGCTGCCACTGCGGGTGCGGGCGCGCCAGCGGAGGCGGGAGGGGGAGGAGGGGGGGTGGGAGGGCCGGGAGGGGGAGGAGGCGGCGGAGGGGGAGGGCCGCCGTTAGAGGCGGGAGCGGCAGAGGGAGAGGCGGAGGACTTGTAGGTCGTCGGGTCGGCGCCCTGTGCGTGCAGAACTTTCTTCGCGTGAGCGACTCGTCTTGAGAGAGCAAGAAGAGTCGCGAAAGAGGGCAAAAGCCCAACGCACCTTGGGGTTCCAGCTCAGCCCAGTCGTGTGGTGCTCCATGATGTACTTGCGCAGCTCCTCGAGGAGCGCGACGAACGAGCGCGCCCACTCGACCTGCTTCGGGTTCGCGTCCTTGTGCTCCTTGATGACGCGGTTCACCCAGAACATGGACGAGTCCTTGAACTCGTTCACGTAGGGGCCGGGCTTGCTGTCCTGTGGATACCGACCTCCCGAGACATCAGCCTTGCCCGTTGGATAGAAGGAAAGGGAGAGACGGGAGGAAGGAAAAGACCCACGAGTGTGACCCACCCGAGCGCAGGAATGCCCTCGCTAACGACCGTGAGCTGGTTGCTCTCCTTGCTCGCCCTGTTCTTCTCCTTGAGCTCGATGACGGCCATGAGCGCCTCCTGCGTCGGCTTGATCAGGTCGGCGTACTGCGGCGCGGTGGTCGCGAGCTTGGTGCACGCCGAGGCGAGGAGGATGAAGGCGCGCTGGGCGATGAAGGCCGAGGAGACTTGCTGGGCCTGCGCGTCGAGAGAGGGGAGTTAGCGGGAAGGAGAAGGAGAGGTAGAGGAGGAAAAGGCAAGTGAAGGCGCACCTGCTCGGCGATAAGCCCGCCCAGCTCCTTCGACAGGTTGGTGTACGTGGTCAACGGGCCCTCGATGAGCTCGTCGAACGCCTTGACCTTGAGCGGGACCTCGTCGGCCTCCTTGGGCGGCGGGGGCGGGGCAGCGCCAGCGCCAGCGGGAGCCGAGGGAGCAGGGACGGCGGCGCCCTGGACGGCGGAGGCGCCGGAGAGGTGATGGTGGAGGCCGCCGGCGGTGGCTTGGGTGAGGGCGATGTCTTCGAGGCGAGAGGTGGCTGCTTCGAGGCGGCGGAGGAGCGAGCCGAGCGAGCCAACGCCTAGGCAGGAGAAGGGGTGGGTAGGTCGTGCGAGTGATTGGGAATAAATGGAGCGTAGCGAGAGGGTGTCCCGTGGGTGTAGTGAGCAAGTTGAGCGACGAGGGGGCGTGTCAGTGGGGGGGAACAGCGTCCAACGACCACCACAGCCAAAGGGGACAGCACGCACCCTGGGCGGGAATACCAGCAACACCGGACGAGGCCATGTCGGTCAGAACAAGCAGGGTGAGCGGGGTGAGCGGTGGAAGCAGAAGAGCGAGCCCGAACAAGGAGAGGTGGTGCGCCTCGTCAATGGCGAGGACAGGCAGAATCGTCCATTTTTGCGTACGCGGAGACTACACGAGTAAGGGAGAGAAAGGAGAACGAGGGCTATGAAGAAAAGGCAGGGTACGGCACGGCTAGGAAATCGGGAAACGGTCCCTTCCCTCCCTTCCTCCCATCTCCTCCCTCCTCCCTACGCAAGACCGAGCATAGGCAGCACGGCTACGCTTGCGCGTTGCCCGAGCTGGACGACGCGGGCATCGAGTGCGCGTGGAAGAGGTAGGCCTTGATCCCGAGGCGCTGGATCTCGGCCTTGGCCTGCGCGAGCGAGTGGCCCTGGTCGCCGTGCGAGTGCGCCCAGACCTGCGCGCGATCCGTATGGGGAGTCAGTCTCTACTCAAAAGCGAAGGGAGGGAGAACAGGGGGAACGCACGTTCTTGTACATCCACAGGAACGCCAGTCCCTCGAGGGCCCACCCAACGGTCGAGAGGACGCAGAACACGCCAGCGACGATGTGGCCGCCCGCGAAGCGCGAAATGAGGTTGATGAGACCTGCCGAGCCGGACGAGGGGATGCCGACGAACATGTACGCGCAGAAAGCGACGTGGAAGCCGCCGAAGAGGAAGAAGATGTCTGCGGGATGAGGGAGGGTGGGGTTAGCTAAGCGGAGGGAGCAGAGGGAGAAACGAGAGTGCGCACAGTAGAAGAAAGAGTACTGCGAGCGGGACAGAGATCAGTGAGGGAGGCAGGGCGGAGAGGGGAGAAAAGGACGTACCTCCTTGGCGTAAGCATTGTAGACGGGGCGGTACACGAGCAAGAAGTTGAGCACGGTGATGACCGGGAGGTACATGATTGCGGCGCCGAGGTCCGCGCCGCCGTTGTTCGCGCCCGAGATGAGCAGGAGGATGCCGCCGACGAGGTTGACGACGAGGACGAGTAGGAGGAACATCCAGATGCGGTACAGGGTCAGAACGGTCGCGCGGTGCGCTTCCGGGATTTCTTGGTCGATGTCGTGGAAGAGGAGCGGGAAGGGGCCGGGGGGCCAGTTGTTGCGGCCGCTGCGGGAGGCAAGGGTGAGGTAAGGACGCTTCACTATCACCCTTGATCAGATCAGGTGACCTCGGCGAGGAACGCTACTCACTGCTTGCGAATGTGCTCAGCCCGCTGGGTGAGCTGCTCCTCCCTTACCTGCGCGTCGGGAAGTGGGGGAGCAGAACGTCAACCTCCTGCGGTCGACTTCCCCTGACAAGACCTGACGCACCTGGAGCTCCCTTTCCCTCCTTTGCAGGTCGTCGAGCCTGGCCTGGACGTCGGGGCCGTGGGGCTGCTGCCCCTGACCGGGCAGCTGGTAGTCCGACTTGCTCGGTTCGTCCTCGGTGACGTATGCGGCAGTGGAAGAGAGGCCGCCTTGGACAGCCGGGTCGGCGAAGGGGTTCTGCAGGGAGAGGACAGAGGACGGGTGAGCTGCGGACTGGACAGGGCAAGGGAGGCGGGAGAGAGGAGGGCGTACGGCGTCGGACGAGTAGTGCTGGTTTGGGTCTGCGAAGGGGTTTTGTGCCATTGCGGGAGGGGGTGGACGGGGCTGTGTGCGCTCAAAGGGGGTGGGACTGGAGAGTGGGAGGTGGTGATGAGGCAGGAGGGGGAAACAGCGACGACGACGACGAGGTACCGGTCGAGCTGGCTGGCGATTGTAGGCGCGTTGTGATGCAGCTGGAGTAGGTTGGCAAGCCTAGAACAGCAAGGTGAGCGAGTGAAGAGAAGCGAGAGGCAGGCGGATCCGCGACGAGGCGATGAAGGACACCACAAGTCGCTCTCTGGCTCGACTTGCACCACTTGACACTCCCCAGACAGCTCACAGCAGCACCCACTGCACCCTCGCAGTACCCGACTCGCCCTGACCGCCCACTCGACCTCGCCAAGCCCCACCTCGTCCTCCCACTCGTCCGGGTCCTCGTCCTCGCGCAAACACCGCCACCATTCCCGCCTCCTACTCGCCAGTACCCGGCTGGGCGCCTCCAGCCCTCCGCAACCGCGGCACCGTCGCCTTTGCCGGCGCTCTCGTCCTCTTCCTCGTCTGGGCCCTCTTCTTTGCCCCGCCCGTCCTCCCCAGAGGCTGGCTCGCCTACTCGACCCGTCCACTGTGCGTACATCTGCTCCTCTATACATCTTCAAAGCGCGCTGATCAGTGCCGCGCCAACCAGCTGGGACAAGTCGGAAGCTCCGCGTGAGGTGTTGTACCACTACGAGGCAGACGAGGTCACCGACGACGCCCTGTGCACGCTGCATGGCTGGCAGAAGCGCGACGAGGAGACCGAGGTCTGGGACGCCGTGCGTTCTCTTTCCCTGCCTTTTCCTCCTCCTTCAACCTCACCAAACTTACCCTCTTCCCTCCCGTAGACCATCTTCTCGACCGAGCTGGACCTCCTCCTCATCCGCCTCGCCGAGCTCGACCCCTACGTCTCGCGCTTCTTCATCGTCGAGTCGAAGCGCACCTTCACCGGCCTCGAGAAGCCCCTCCTCCTCCCCGCCGCGCTCGAGTCGCCCGCGTTCGCGCCGTACCGCGCCAAGGTCACCTACCGCACCTTCGAGGGCCGCGCGTTCGAGAAGGGCGAGTCGCCGTGGGACCAGGAGATCGCCCTGCGGCAGCAGATGACGTCCCTCCTGCGCTCCTCGCACGCTTCCCTCCCTTCCTCCGCACCCCCGCCCGCCATGCTCTTCTCCGACGTCGACGAGCTCCCCTCGCGCGCGACGGCGCGCCTGCTCAAGGCGTGCGACTTCCCCGCGCCGCTGCACCTCGGGATGCGGAGCTACCTGTACTCGTACGAGTGGATGGAGGGCGGCGAGACGAGCAGCTGGAGGGCGAGCGCGGTCGTGTGGCCCAACAGGGGAGCCGGGCAGGACGAGTTCTACCGGTGCGTCGTGGGGCTCTTCTGGCTTGAGAGGCGTTCTGTCGCGAGCGCACCCATTGACTTAAATCCGCTTGTTCTTGTCGCAGACACGGCAAGGTCACCGAGCGCGTCCTCGCCGACTCGGGCTGGCACTGCTCGTGCGTCGCGCTCCTCCCTTTCCTCGCTTTCCCCCCACACCTGACCAGTTATCTCTTCTTCCTCGCAGCTGGTGCTTCCGCCACCTCCGTGACTTCGTCACCAAAGCGACCGGCTACTCGCACGTCGACCGGCTCGGCTCTCGCCCGGCGGCACTGCTCAGGCCCGAGCGGATCCAGGAGACCATTTGCAAGGGGCTCGACATGTTTGGGATGCTGCCCGAGGCGTACGACTACCGGGACTTGTTCAACAAGATGAGGTTGATCCCGTGAGTTTGTCTCCCCTCACGAGACTGACTGAGTGCAGGCGTTCAGGAAAACACGACGTCCTGACTGACCGCTTTCTTTCCCACTCTGCAGCTCCAAGTCGGCCGTCAACCTCCCCGCCTACGTCGCCTCGCACGCCGACGAGCTGCGGTACCTCCTGCCAGGCAAGGGGAACTGCATCCGAGAAGACGCGCCGAAGTCGAAGTGAGGAGGGAATAGGAGGTCAGGATTCATTGTACTGTATTCCAAGCTGCAAGAAGTGCTGGTCGTTCGCACGCAGTGACGAGAGGGTTCGAGAGGCTTGAATGGGAGAAGGAGAAGTCGGTGGCCTTTTTTCATCACCCCCGGACGCGTCGAGGAGAACGCGTCTCGACGGACCGCCCTTCGCCTCATCTCCTCCCTGCTGCTCCTCCCCAAAACCCGCTACTGGCCTGCCTGCTGCTCAGCACACATCAGCACCCTTACAGCACCCACCTGAGCCAGCTCCCACCCCGCCAGCAGCTCTCCTCGCTCTTGCCTCTCGACCGCAGGTGCCCCCCTTGAGATGGCCGCTCTCCCGACCATCAACCTCGGGCTGGACTAGTACGCACGCTCTCCTCTTCCCTGTCACCGCACAGCAACTGACCACGCGCTGTCCCCCTCCCCCTCGCCCACCCACGCCCTCTCACCACCCCTCCCCTCCCTCTCCCCCTCCCTCATCAACCACCAAACAGCGAAGAAGACCTCGACCAGCTCAAGCAGTTCCTGACCAAGTTCCGCACGCGCCCGAACCAGAACAAGCGCCGCCGCGACGCGCTTGCTGGGAGGGACGACAACGTCGACATCGACGACGAGGTCGACGTGCACGAGGATGGGCCGCCGAGGGCCAAGTACATGGACCAGCTCGTACGGCATTCTCTCTCTTGTTGAGATCGGAGAAGCGACTGACGGAACATGTTCGGTTGAACAGCAAGCCATTGCGAACCGTGACCAGGAGCGGATAGTGATCGACTTGGAGGACATGAAGGAGGTGCGTCCCTTCGTTCTCTCTCCTTTCCTCGATCCGTACTAACCCTCCTTTTCACGGGCAGGAGGGCGAGTCCGGCGCGGCGCTCGTCGCGCAGATCCAGCGCAACACGCAGCGCTACGTCAAGCTCTTCAGCCGCGCCGTCGACGAGGTCATGCCGCAGAACACGGTCGACATTGGCCCCAAGAGCGACATCCTCGACATCATGCAGTACCACCGCAACAACAAGAACGCGCAGAACGAGGAGGCCGGCCAGGCCGTCTTCCCGCCCCAGCTGTTGCGGAGGTAGTGAGTCTCGCCTTCCGTCTCTACTCTCTCACAAAGCTTGACTGACTCTGATGCTTCTCGCAGCAACCTCTACTTCCGCCCCCTCGCCAACGACCCGGTCCTCGCCGTCCGCCAAGTGCGCGGCGCGCACCTCGGCAAGCTGATCACCGTCCGCGGCATCGTCACGCGCGTGTCCGAGGTCAAGCCGCTGCTGCAGGTCAACGCCTACACGTGCGACTCGTGCGGCGCCGAGATCTTCCAGGACGTCCAGGGGCGCAAGGTCACGCCGCTCGACCAGTGCATCAGCGAGGTGTGCACGCAGAACAACAGCCGGGGGCAGCTGTACATGCAGACGAGGGCGAGCAAGTTCACGCCGTTCCAGGAGTGCAGGATCCAGGAGATGGTGCGTTTCTTCCCCGTCTTGTCTTTTCACCCTTCTAAAGAGGCTGACGGTCTGACCTCCTCCTGCAGGCGGACCAAGTCCCGGTCGGCCACATCCCGCGCACGATGGTCATTCACCTGTACGGCAACCAGACGCGCTCCGTCTCTCCTGGCGACGTCGTCCACGTCGGCGGCATCTTCCTCCCGATCCCGTACGAGGGCCTCAAGGCGATGCGCATGGGCCTCCTCACCGACTCGTACCTCGAGGCGCACCACGTCCAGCAGCTCAAGAAGCAGTACGAGTCGATGCAGCTCACGCCCGAGATCACGCGCGAGATCGAGGAGCTCAAGGCCGTGCCCGGCCTGTTCACCCGCCTCGCGTCGTCCATCGCGCCCGAGATCTTCGGCCATGAGGACGTCAAGCGCGCGTTGCTCCTCCTCCTCGTCGGCGGCGTGACCAAGAGCGTCGGCGACGGCATGAAGATCCGCGGCGACATCAACGTCTGCCTCATGGGCGACCCCGGTGTCGCCAAGTCGCAGCTGCTCAAGTACATCGCCAAGGTCGCCCCGCGCGGCGTCTACACCACCGGCCGCGGTTCGTCCGGCGTCGGTCTCACCGCCGCGGTCCTGCGCGACCCCGTCACCGACGAGTTTGTGCTCGGTGCGTCTCTCTTCGCTGCTTCTTCTCTGAGGTGCACGAAGCTGACTGGTGATTCAACTGCGCAGAGGGTGGTGCGCTCGTCCTCGCCGACAACGGCATCTGCTGCATCGACGAGTTTGACAAGATGGACGAGTCGGACCGGACGGCCATTCACGAGGTCATGGTGAGCCTTCTTCCTTTCCTCCTTTCTCCGCTCCCGCTCACCTGTTCTACGCCCGCAGGAACAACAAACCATCTCCATCTCGAAGGCCGGTATCACCACCACCCTCAACGCCCGCACCTCGATCCTCGCCGCCGCCAACCCGCTCTACGGCAGGTACAACCCCAAGATCTCGCCCGTCGACAACATCAACCTCCCCGCCGCCCTCCTCTCGCGTTTCGACCTCCTCTTCCTCATCCTCGACACGCCCACGCGCGACGACGACGAGCGCCTGGCGCAGCACGTCACGTTCGTGCACATGAACCGCGAGGCCCCTCCCCTCGCCCTCGAGCCCGTCAGCCCGACCGTCCTGCGGCACTACATCGCGCTCGCGCGCCAGGTGCGGCCCGTCGTGCCGAAGCACGTCGCCGACCTCGTCGTGAACGAGTACGTCGGCCTGCGCCGCCGCCAGAAGCAGGACGACGAGCGCAACCAGTTCTTCACCTACACCTCGGCGCGCACGCTCCTCGGCGTCCTGCGCATCGCGCAGGCGTGCGCGAGGCTGCGGTTCTCGCCCGAGGTCGACGAGGACGACGTGCGCGAGGCGCTGAGGCTGATGGAGGCGTCCAAGGCGAGCTTGCACGAGCACGAGGGCGGGAGAGAGCACGGCGACGACCGCACGACAAGGTCGAGGATCTACGAGCTCATCAAGCAGATGGCGCGGTCCGGGGCTGGGCGGAGGGCGGACGACGACGACGACGACGCGATGGACGAGGACGACGAGGAGGTGTTCAACCCCGTGCAAAGCATGGCCGAGATCAGGGAGAGGGCGTTCGCGCAGGGCTTCACGCAGGAGGAGCTCGACGTGCGTTGCCTTCCTCTTCATTCTCCCTCATTTCAGCCGAACTAACCTTTTTCTCCCTTCCTCCCCCTCACAGGACGGCATCGCCTCTTACGAGGAGCTCGCTGTGTGGTTCGTCGACGAGTCTCGGTCGACCCTTACCTTCGTCGAGGACTGAAGTGGAGAGGCGAGACGCGGTCGGTGTTGATACCCTTACTTCCTTTCCACTCGATCTGGCTGTATTGTCTAGTGCTGTTCCGTGTACTATGTATTTCCACTCGCGCTCACGCTCTGCCCAAAGATCAGCGAGAGGGAAACGAGGGAGAGCGCGGGAGAAGGCGAGAGGTAAGAGTGCGAGTGCAGGAGAAGGCGAGAGTAAGCATCGTCGCGAGCTACGCCTTCTCCACCTCGACCTCCACGCTCCTCACCGCCCTCTTCTCCGCCACCTCCGCCTTCACGCCCTCCTTCGCAACGATTCCCCTTCCTCCAAGCTCCTCGTACCACTCCCTCCCCATCCCGGCCTTCTCGCGGTCCTCGGCGTTGAACGGTCCGCGCACGGCGCCGAAAAAGTGCTGCTTGACCTCGGCGCGGAACTGCGCGACGGGGTCGACGGGAGGGGAGAGGGCGGCGCAGAGGCGCGTGAAGTGGCGGTGGCCTGCTCGAGACGCGCCCCGGTCAAAGAAGAGAAAGGAGACAAAACCTTTTGAAGAGACGGGGGGAAAAGAAAGAACCACGCACCGGCCGCGACGTGCGTGATTTCGTCGCAGTGGACGACGGTGAGCAGCTCGGCCGTTTCCTCGTCGCCTGCCTTCCGCGCCCTCGCAATCTGCATCGGGTTCGTGTCGAGTCCGCGCGCCTCATGGACCAGCGCGATGATCGCGAGCCGGGCGAAGAGCGAGTGCGAGGTCTGCGTCGCGGACTCCCACAGACCGGAGTGCACGGGCAAAGTGCCGTAAGGGGTACCGAGGGCGGACAGGCGGGAAGAGAGGAGGGAGAAGTGCCTGCGGAAGCGAGGGAAGGGTCAATATCGAGGAGAAAGAAGGTGAGGAGGCATGAGAAGAGCGAAAGGGAACGTACTTGGCCTCGTCCTCCGCGACCTTGAGGAAGTCCGCCACGAACGACCAGCCCATCTTCTTCCCCTTCTTGCCCTCGACGTCCCCCAGCCGCCAGTCGTGGAACCGCGCGACGTGGTCCACCGCCAGGTCAATCGCCCACTGCTCGATCGTCGCGAGCGAGTGCAGCAGCTTGACCCGGCTCTGCACCGTCCCGCCCTTGCCGAGCTTGGCCGCTTTGCCCGGCTGGACCTGGAGCAGGTTCGGCGGGCGGTACGGCTCGTCCGGGTGCGGCAGGTCCGTCGCTGGGTCGGAGAGGCGAGTGAGCTCGCCCGAGCGGAAGAGGGCGACGAGGCGCCGTGTCAGGTCGACTTTGTGCTGGGGAGATGGGGCGAGGAGGATGAGGCGGCAGTAGGCAACGATGGATTGAGGTTGGGCGGCGGGTGAAGAGGAGAGGGTGAGGGAGGAGAGAGGGGCGGAGAGGTCGGTGCTGGAGTCGGAGGAGGGTGAGGGAGGATCGGCGAAGCCTGGGCAGACAAGGAGAGTCAGATTGAAATATCTCGAGGGGGAGGAAAAGGGACGACGACGCACGCTCGGAAACCGCCCGCACGCCCAACACTCGGTAGTCGTCTCCCGCATCGCCAGGCGGTTCCATCCACACCGTCCCGTCGCTCCTGAATTCGATGCGGTAGGTGCACGCGTGCGAGCCCGTGAACGATGCGCCGGTCCGCATGTCAAAGTCGTACTGGTGGTACGGGCAGGTGATGACGGGGCCAGACAGGTCGTCCTCTGCGTCGTCTTCTCCGGCGGGAACGTCGTCGAAGAGGTCCTCGATGTCACCACCTGCAGACAGAAAAGGTGAGCTTCTGCATGAGGCAAGGAAAAGGAGGAGAAGCGCACCTTCGAGAGGCAGCCCGAGGTGCGGGCACTCGTTCGCGATCGAGTACCACTTCTGCTTCGTCTGCGGCGTTCCAGGCGGAACTGGCGGGCGATAGATGAGGATCTGGGCGTGGTTAGCCGGGTTCCTCCAGCTCCGGAGCGAGACGAGGTAGCGGTGCGAGTCTTGCAAAGCGGAGACGAGGCCGAGCTGGATGAGCTCGGGTGGGGCGGCGACCATGTTGGAGGAGCTCAAGTGGGTGGCGGACTCTGTTGTGCGGTGTGAGAGGCGAGAGAGCGGGCGAGCTGCGGTTGGTGGTGGTGGCAGCGGCCTCTCTGGGTGCAAGCGGTACGAGGAGTGCTGTCCAGAGCTGATCGAGGTGCTGCAGGTTGTCCCGAGTGGATTGACGCGGTGGTGAGGCGGGAGAGACTCGCCATCTTGCTCCACCTGGCACCGCCCCCGGCTCGCTTCCTTTCTCCTCCCTTTCTCTCTCTTCTCCCTCCACCTTGCTCCAGTCCAACACCACCCGCTCGTGATGAGCTACCGTGGTCACCACAAGCAGCAGTCCTCCGTCGGCGGCAGCTGGTCTCTCCCGCCCCTCTCGGTCGCCAACACCCTCGCCCTTCACGCCGGCTTCGCCCTCAACGGCGTCCAGGATGCCGTCAAGCTCCACCTCGCAGGCCAGAAGGTCGCCTCGGACAAGGTACGCCGACCGGTCCCGCCCTCTCACCCCGTCCTCGCGCTTCTTTTCCCCCACCAAGCTCCCTTCGACGTGTGACGGCGTCCTCGAGCCTCCTGCTCACCCTCCCGCGCTTCCTGCAGGTCATCCAGGCCAACGTCCTCAAAAGCACCCTCCTCCAGGCCATCCTGCTCGCTTCGGCCCTCGTCATCAAGTCCATCATCCGCCGCGCAGTCGGCATTCGCGCCTCGGACAGCGTGACCAGCTCCGTCTTCTATCTCGGATTCCATGTACGCCCTTTCCTCATCGTCATGACAGCTGACTGAGGCTGATCCTGCTCCCCGACGGGCGGTTCGACTCGTCCAGCTCTTCTGGCTCTGGCCTCTTGCCGGCGCTTCGACCTACTACTCGGGTCTCCTGCGCGCCACGTCCGAGACCGACAAGCGCGGCATGGGGCGGGCGAACCAGAACGCTGACAGGGGACTGACAGCCAAGCTCGTCTCGGAGGTGCGTCGCGGCACTGCTCTTTTCTGTCTCTTCCCCCACTTGGACGAAGAGGCTGATTGTAGTTCGGGGTCTTGGCACAGAGCTACCGCACTCTCGTCACGGTCAACTACTTCGTCTTCTTCTACGCCATCCGCCTCATCCCCTTCCTCGGCGCCCCGATCTCCTTCCTCTACGCCTCGGTCGTCGACGCCTACTATTGCTTCGAGTTCGTCTCTTTCCCTGCGCAAATTCCTCTATTTGACTGTGTGCTGACGATCGAGTGACCTACAGAGGTCACTGGGTCCGCAACGGCTGGCCGTTCGGCGACCGCGTCCGGCACATCGAGCAGCGCTGGGCGTACGCTTTCGGCTTCGGGTTCCCCATCACTTTCCTCTCTTGGTGGTCGTACGTCTTTCTCCCGCTTGCTTACACTTCTCTTGAGCTGGAATCCCTGTTGCACAGCTCCGACCCGGTCGTCAATCTCGCCATCTTCGCGCTCCTTTACCCGCTCTTCCAGCTCACCTCGACCGTCTCCATCCCTCAACCTCTCGACCCGTCCCACCCTTCCACCTCCTCCACCGCCCCGTCCTTCCTTCACTCTGCGACCGGCGTGGGCCACGGCTCGTTCAGCATCGCCGCCGCCGAAGGCGGCTCAGAGAACCAGGGCCGCAAAGGCTCGGCCCTCGTCCCGACGCGCATCCGCGTCCTCCTCCTCGCCGAGGGCGTCTACGCGGCCCTCATCGCCGCGTTCGGGACGGGCTCGTCCTCCGGCGGGCGCAAGAAGGACGCCGGGCACGGGCACGGCGGCGGGCGTGCGGCGGCCGCGGCTGCGCGGGAACGCTTCGACGCGGGCTATGGCGCGTACGGCGCGCTGGCGCAGGATGTGTACGGCGGGCAGCCGACGGCGTACGGAGGGGCCGCGCCCGGAGGAGGGATGGGAGGGAGCCCGTACGGCAGCCCGCAGAAGCAGCAGCAGTACGCGCAGCCGAACGCGTACGACCCGTATGCGTCTCCTGCGTCGGCCTACGCGGGCTCGCAGGCTGGACCTGGGGGCGTCGGCCAGACCCCGCCGCGGAGGGGGTACGCCGCCGCGGGTGACAACCAGAGCGACGTGTACTCGTCGCCCGGGTACGGTGCATCGGCATACGGCTCTCCGGCAGGAGGAGCGTACGCTGCGCCGCCTCTGCAAGCGGCTGGAGGGTACGGCGGCGGAAAGGGATACGAGGGGCTGCTGAGGCAGGCGGGCGCGCGGGGCGGGAAGAAGAGCGACTAGACGCGCGGCGCAAGGTGCATGTGAGGGCGCGAGACACGGTGGAGCAGTAGCAGCATCGCCGACCATCTTTTCTGTTTTCTTCTGTTCAGTAGCTTTATCTCTCCCAACCGCACCAGCCTTCGTTCACTGTGCAAAATCAGCCACCTCGCAAGCCGAAACACGGACGTTTTCCTCCTTCCCTGCCTCTCCTTCCGAGCGAGAGTGCCGAGGCAAAACGAGAAGAACACGCTCGCGTTCCCCCGCTCAGCCAAATGCGGCCCACTCCAGACTCGCGTACTCGACCTGGCCCGTCTTCTCGTCCCAGCTCGCGAGGAGGTGCGCCTTCTTGACCGCGGTCGCGAGGCGGCCGTACGCGACGAGGTCGAGCGGCATGATCGAGGTTTGCGGCGTCGAGAGGACCGTGAGGGTGAAGTGGGAGTGGTAGCGGAGGGGGTCGCCTGCGTAGGTGTGGGAGACTGAGTATGAGAGAGGAGGAGAGGAGAGGAGAGGGAGGAGGGAAGCGCACCAGGATAGACGAGGAAGTCTCCTCCGAACCGCAGCCCGCCGCCCATGTAGAACCCCCTCTTCCACAGGTCCTCGAACACCCGGCACCGCGCCTCCTGCAGCGTGTCGAGCGGGTAGTTCCACACGCCGGCCTCCTTGGCCGTTTCGAGCGTCGAGTAGGTCACGGAGGAGGACGAGGGGGTGTACCACGGGAAGGAGGACGAGGTGGGCTCGATGAGGATGGTGTAGGGCAGGGAAGACGCGGGAGGGAGGTCAGACGCAGAGGGAGGGGCGACGGGGAGAGGCGAGGCGGAAGAAGAGCAAGAGGCGGCGGCGGCAGAAGAAGGCGGGCCCGTCGTCTGCTGCCCTTCCTTCAGCTCGGGCACAAACACCTCGAACCCTTCTCCTGCCTCTCCTCCTCCTGCTGCCCCTCCAGCAGCAGCGGCAGCCGCCCGGCGCTTCTCCTCCTTCTCCCGCCGCTTCTTCTCGATCTTGTCCCGGTTCTTCTCCTCCCACACCTGCTTGCGCTCCAACTCGGCCGCCTGTGCCGCTTCTTGCTGTGCGAGGATGGCGTCCTTGCGAGACTGGGCATAGGAGGAGGCTTGCTCGAGGGTGGGAGGGAGGTGGGCGGAGGGGTCATCGACGAGGACAGCGAGTTCTGCAGATGCAAGGGAGGTGAGCTGGACGAGCGAAAAGGAAGGAGGAGAGTGCGTACTGTAGCGGACGAGGAGGACGACCTCTTCTGGGAGGAGGACGAGAGGCAGTCCGAGGAAGACGTTCTGCTGCGTGACCTGAGGGAGGGTGCCAGACAGAACGCCGCAGATGTGGTGCTCTACACGAAGCTTTTGGATGTCTGTGCGCAGTCGGAAGGCGGTCAGGGGCAATGTGCAAGGAGAGGAAGCCTGAGAGAGATGAGGAGGAGGAAAGGACGACAGCTTGCCCTGAAGGTCCCACAGGAGCACTTTGCCGTTTGCGACGGTGAGCTTGACGGGTTCTGATGCCATGCTGAGCAGTTCTAGCCGAGGAAGCGGTGGTAGCAGCTGAGCCAACGCTCCATCTCCTCCTCGTCCGCCTCTTGCCCCAGCATTCACTCGCGGCTACCCTCCTTTCAACCTCGCAATGCCGCCAAAGAGACCTAAGCCTGTCTTTGACGGCGTCGAGATCCCTCAGCACCGGCCCACCAAGAAGGGCGCGAGCAAGGCCGCCGCCGACTCTCGCTCAACTTCCACCAAACAAGCCTCACAGCCTCAGCCCAGGACGCTTCGCACACACCGATCCAGCAAGAGAGCGGAGAGCGTCGACCTCGGCGTACCCGCGGAGCAGCAGGAGGACGACACCGACTCGGAGCAGGAGGAAGGACAACAGGAGGACGGCGTCGACGGCGCAGGGCCGGCCAACGACAACGTCGAGGACGTCGACCAGCTCGACTCGGACGATGAGGGCAGCGAGGCCGCCGTCGCTAAGGAGCTCACGGCGGGCATTCGGTCCAGTCCGGCTCGCACGACGTACGGCAGCTCGTCGAAGCGTGGCAGGGTGCCGCCTGCCGCTCAGGACGATGACGAGACGCAGGAGAGCGAGCAGGCACCGCCGCCGAAGAAGAAGCCAGCGAAGGGGAAGGGCAAGCTGCCTGCCGCGCCGAAGAAGGACAAGGCGAAGGGGAAGAAGAAGGCCTCTTCCCTTGCGCCCGAGCCAGGAGAGGCGGAGGAGGGCGATGCCGACGAGGAAGGAGGAGAAGGCCGCGAGGAGGAAGAGGGGGAGGAGGCGCCGCCTGCCGCGCAGCAGCCCCGCCGCCCTAGGTCGCCTCGCAAGAAGCAGGCCGTGCAGCCGGTGCCGGAGGACGACGGCGATGGCGACTACGAGGACAAGGGCGTCGAGCAAGAGGAGGAAGAGGAGGGAGAGGAAGAAGAGGAGGAGGAGGAGGAGCCTGCTGCTTCGACCTCGAGCAAAAAGCGGAAGAGCCCGGCGAAGAAGAAGAAGGCTCCCTCGTCGCCACGGAAGCGCAAGCAAGCCAGCAGCGACGACCCCTTCTCCGGCCTCCAGAAGAAGAAGCGCCCGCGGGGGCCGCAGGCGATGGTCGACATCTCGGAGGACGAAGAAGACTACGACTCGGACGCGTCCTGGCCGGCGGAAGACGATGCGGAGCCAAACTATCCGCCGGCCATTTTCCGACACCTCTCTCCGGAAGAGGACCGCTGGATCCGCGACCGAATCTGGCTCCACGATGGAGCGTACGGCGAGCTGGAGAAGGAGGACTGGGAGAGGAGGATCATGGCGCGTTTTGTTCTTCCTTCCCTTCTTGCCTTTCGAGCGCGTACTGACTGCGGTCCTCGTCACCTGGGTAGAACAACGGCGGCAAGGTCGTCGAGGACCTGGACATCGGCGTCTTCGCCATCCTCCCCAAGTATCACCACCGCGACTACCGCGAGCTCTACTGTCTGGCTGAAGAGCTAGGTGCGCTGTTGTCCTTTCTGTCTTTCGTGTCTTCCCTGCTGATTCCTTCCCCGTCGCTAGGGGCGAGCCCCGTCTCGTTCGAGTGGCTCAAGAACTGCTACACCGCGTCCAAATCGCTCAAGAAGCCCTACCGCTACGACCCCATCGTCGCCACCCGTCCCGCCGTTCTACCGGAGGAGCGCCCACCTCGCGACCTCAAGCCCGCCGAGCTCAGGGAGTTCACCGAGCTGTACCTCCGCTGCGAGGACCCGAACGACCGCACCATGACGAGGGACGAGATGTTCTTCCAGATGCAGCAGAAGTTCTGGGACGGCGTGCGTCGCTCTCCCGCTCTCTTCTGCTTTTCAGAACGCTAACACCTCGTTGACTGTTCTCGATTCTGCAGAACGACCCTTTCGCCACCCTCTCCGGCTACAAGAAGCTCTTCTACGCGCACGAAGCCGAGATCAAGAAGTGGGCGAAGAAGCTCGAGCGGCGCTACGAGGCTGAGCAGGCCCGGCGCGCCGAGGAGCAAGAGGAGGAGGACGATGGCCGGGCGGCCGAGGAGGAGAGGCGCGACGGGGAGGACTTTCTGAGGGGTGCGCAGGGCGCGGCGAGGTCGGGTAAAAGAGCGGTGAGGGAGGAAACAGAGGAAGAGGAGGACGAAGGTCCTAGCGGCGCTGCTGAAGAGGCGGAGCCGCAGCGGAAGAAGAGCAAGCGGGTGCGCTAGTTGTGGGTTCGCTTTTCTCGCTTCGGGACCTCGACAAGGCTAACTTCTGCTGACTTCCCTTCACAGTCCCTGTTCGACCGCGCCTCTTCCTCTTCCCCCTACTTTGACCAGCCCTCTCCCGCTCTCTTCCCGCCTGCACCGCCCTCCTTCGACTCCATTTTTCTCTCGTCCTCGTCCCTCGACGCTTCACTCCGCGCCCTCGCCAAGCACTACTCCTACTCCCCCGCCCTCGTCAAGTCCATCTCCCTCGCCGCCTGCTTCGACACCGCCCGCACCGTCGAAGTGCTCGACCTCCTCGAGCTCGTTGTCCGCCTCTCGCCTCCTTCCGCGGGCAGCACCGCCGCCGAGCGCGCAGCGTACGACGCGCAGCAGCTCGCGCTCAAGCACCTCGTCTGGAGCCGCAAGACGGACGACGCGCTGCTCGACGCGCGGTACTCGGCCGACGAGGTCGCGCGCGAGGCGTTCGAGAAGCACGGCAAGACGCCCAAGGAGCTCGAGAGGCGCAGGGAGGTGCTCAGGGAGGTCGGGGTCGACACGGTCGAGAGCTGCAGGTGGTGGCCGACGGAGAGGACGGTCGAGGAGGCGAGGAGGGACAAGAGGGCGGTGTTGGAGGGGAAGGGAAGGAGGTCGTTCTAGTCGCTCTTGGTCTTCCTCTGTGCGTAGTCTCGCAGTACTGTAGTAAATCGGTCCGTGTTGTCGTCTTCGCCTCGTGTCGCTTCGTGTTGTCTTCGTCTTTCTCGCGCTCTCGCTCGGTTCATCGAGTCGAACCCGCTTCTTGCTGTGCATCCGTCTACTGCTCCAGCTTGTCCTCCTCCCCAGCCTCGAGCGGCTTCCTCCACCTCCCCTGCAGCCACACCCTCATCATCTTGAGCTGCCGCTTGCGGTTCAGCAGCAGCCTGCGGTCGACGCCGAGCTGGAGCAGGTCGAACCGCACCGGCGCGGGGCAGAGGAACTCGCCGCGCGCGATGCGGGTGCGCGCGAGCTGCGCCGCCGAGGAGAGCGGGATGGACGGCGTCGAGATGGCCGTCGAGGCGGAGGCGGAGGGGGTGGTGGGGCGGGAGGAGGGGAGCGAGGAAGGGTCGGTGGAGACGGAGGTCGAGGTCTCGCCGCCTTCGAGCTCGACGACTGTTGTTGTTGTTGTTGTTGTCGATGGTGTTGTTGTTGTCGTTGTAGACTCGGCTGCTGGCTCTGCTGTCGATGCGGAGGTGACGGAAGAAGAGGTGGAATCGGAGGGTGTGCACGTCGAGGGTGACGAGCGGCGGACGTTGCCGAACATGTAGACGAGCTCATCTGTGAAGAGAAGGGCGATTAGGGCAACTGCTGGGCACGTCGGACAGCGGTTTCTCGTCAGGGAGCAGGAAGGAAAACCCCGCGCACGCACCTCGCTCGAAGAAGTACACCCTCGTGTTGTCCCCGCGCACGTACAGCCCATCCTGCATGTAGCGGTTCGCCTTGAAACGCAGCATGGCGAGGTCGTTTCGTCCATAATCGCGGAAGAGGAGCACTCCGCCGGGCTTGAGCATCCGCCAGGCGTTCTCGACCGCGCGAGGCCACTCGTCCGGGTGCAGAGCCGAGAGAACAAAGATCATTGTAAGGACGTCGACCGAGTTGGGCGCGACGGCGGGAGGAGGGCCGTTCGGGGAGGAAAGGTCCCAGACGTCGCAGGTGAGGTGCTTCGGGTCGAACGACTCGTGGCTCTGTGCACGCAATCGAGTCAGATAACGTCGACGGAGGGGAAGAGAGGTAGTTGCGCACCTTGACGACCGCAACGGCCTCTTGAGAGTAGTCGTAGCCGTGGAGATCCAGCTCCGGGTTCTCGTTGGCGGCAAGGAGGGGGAAGAGAGTACTGCCGTTGCCGCATCCAATCTCGACGACGCGCTTCGGACCAGCCTGCACGAGGAAAAGCAGCGTCAGTCCCCTTTTTCTCCTCGTCAAGCTGGGAAGGCGCGCACTCACGTCCTTCCTGAGGCACTCTGCGAGCTCGGGGAACTCGGTGCGCAGCCACGAGCGATCCTTGAAGAAGTTGTCCTTGTTGTGCTTGTAGAAAAGGTCCCACTGGGCGGCGGGCGCGGCGTTGAACTCCTCCTGGAGGTGCTGAGGGACGGGCGAGTTGCGCTGCCGCTCGAGCGCCTCCTGCGCGAAGGCCTCCTCGGCCTCGCCCCACTCGACTTGGTCCCTATGATGTGTGCGAGGTCAGCGGGGAGTGTAGGAAGGCGACGACGACGGGACGGACCAGGCGTTGTGAGTCCAAGGGTCGCGGTCGTCGGTCAGGAAGCGGCCGCCGTTGCGGGAAGGAGCGCCGGCGATGAGCTCCTCTGAGCGGAGCTCGTCTGCGACAATCTCGTCGGCGAGAACCTGGGGCGTCTGGCGGCGAGGCGGACGGGAAGCAGGCGGGGCGGAGGTGCTGGGAACGGGCGGCGGCAGCTCGCTGGTGGGCTGTTGTCCCGGTAGAAAGTCCTGTTGCTGTGCTGAGGCTGACATGGTGAAGTCGATGTAGCTCCTGAAGCAGTGAGAGCGGTGCAGAAGATGGCGACCTGGTCCTCGTCCTCGTCTCGAGCGGCCTCTGCCTGGTTCTGATTCCCCCAGCGCCCGCCCTTCTCTCGTTCCCCGCTCCCGTGCGCTGTTGTTCGAGGTGCGTGTGCTCAGTGATGGCCCTGCTCGTGCTAGCCGACTGACCCTTTCCTGAGTGCGATCGCCAGTCAAGCGTCGTTTTATGCTCCGCTCCTGCGCTCCCCTTCGCCTCAGTGTGTCTGCAGCTCGCTCCATCGCAAGCGCAACACGCGCATCCCTCCCCCGCTCCCTCGCCTCCCTCTCCCTCTCCGCCGTCGTCGCTTCCAGCCGCCTTAGCCTCGCTCTCCCCACCCGCGCTTCCTCGACCATGGCTGCTCAACCCGCTCAGGATGGCGCCAAGCTCATCGACGGCAATGCCACCGCCGCGTACGTCCTATCGCCATGACTCTCCCTCCCTGCGATGCCGTAGCCGCTGATCCTCTTGGCCCCCACTCCAACTACACCCTCGCGGTCCTTCAGCGCTCTCCGTCAGGGCATCGCGGCCCGTATCGCTGAGAAGCGCGCCCACTTCCCGCGCTTCCAGCCCCACCTCGCCATCCTCCAGCAGGGCAACCGCTCCGACTCGTCGACCTACATCAAGATGAAGCTCAAGGCCGCCGCCGAGGCCGGCATCAAGTGCACCCTCGTCCAGCTCGGCGGCGCCGAGGACGGCATCGGCGAGTACGATGTCATGGCCGAGGTTGAGCGCCTGAACGCCGACGACGACGTTCACGGCATCATCGTCCAGCTTCCGCTCAGCGACGAGATCGGCCGCGAGGGCGAGCGCCGCATCACGGAGGCCGTCTCGCCGGAGAAGGACGTCGACGGGTGCGTTCTGCGTCTCTACCGGCGCCGAGAAAGGCCGTACTGATTCGTTCTACCTGCAGCTTCCACGCCTACAATATTGGTCTTCTTTCTTCCCGTGCTTCGGCCCCGCTCTTCGCACCCTGCACCCCAGCGGGCGTCATGCTCCTCCTCGAGTCGACCGGCGTCGACGTCCGCGGCAAGCATGCCGTCGTCCTGGGCCGCTCCGACATCGTTGGCTCGCCCGTCTGCGCCCTCCTCCGCCGCAAGGACGCGACCGTCACCCAGTGCCACTCGCGCACCCAGGGTCTCGAGGAGCTCGTCAAGCAGGCCGACATCGTCGTTGCTGCGATTGGCCAGCCGCGCTTCGTTCAGGGCTCGTGGATCAAGCCCGGTGCCATCGTTATCGACGTCGGCACCAACTTCATCGAGGGTGCGGCGCCTCTGACTTTCCTTCTCCTCTTTCATTAGTCCTGACGCATTCCTGTCCGCAGATTCGACCCGCAAGTCCGGCTCGCGCCTCGTCGGCGACGTTGACTTCGAGTCGGCTAAGCAGGTTGCTTCGTACATCACCCCGGTTCCGGGAGGTGTCGGCCCCATGACCGTCGCTATGCTCATGGAGAACACGGTCATCTCGGCCCAGCGCCTCCTCGAGAAGAGTCAGCAGCGCCTCGTCAAGCCCCTCAAGCTCGTCTGCAAGAAGGACGTCCCGAGGTGCGTTCTCTTCCCTCTTTCTCCGGTCTCTCCTCCCGTACAAGCTTACCTTTTCCGCGCACGCAGCGACATCGAGATTGCCAAGTCGCAGAACCCGAAGCCCATCGACGTCGTCGCCGCCGAGTGCGGTATCCCGCACAAGGACCTCGAGCTCTACGGCCGCAACAAGGCCAAGGTCAAGCTCGAGGTGCTCGACTCGCTCAAGCACAGGCAGTGCGTCTATGAGCGCTTGAAGACTGGCGAGGTTGAGGTACTGATCCGACTCTGCTCGGCAGGAACGGCAAGTATATCGTCGTTGCCGGTATCACCCCGACCCCGCTCGGCGAGGGCAAGGTGCGTACATCCGTCCTCTTCATGATGCCGTGGATGTGCTTGCAAAGAATGCGACGCTGACTTCCTCCTCCTCGTTCTCCAGTCGACCACCACCATCGGTCTCGCTCAGGCGCTCGGCGCTCACCTCGGCAAGACCGCCTACGCCTGCGTTCGTCAGCCGTCTCAGGGCCCGACCTTCGGCATCAAGGGTGGCGCCGCCGGCGGTGGCTACTCGCAGGTGGGTTTGCCTCGTGTCCCGTCTCTACGGAGAACTCGAGTTAACATTCCTCTTCCAGGTCATCCCCATGGACGAGTTCAACCTCCACTTGACCGGCGACATCCACGCCACCACGGCCGCGAACAACCTCCTCGCCGCCGCCATCTCGGCCCGCTACTTCCACGAGTCGACCCAGAGCGACAAGGCGCTCTTCAACCGCCTCTGCCCGCCCAAGAAGGGCGTCCGCACCTTTGCGCCCATCATGCTCAAGCGCCTCGAGAAGCTCGGCATCACCAAGACGAACCCGGACGACCTCACCGAGGAGGAGCGCTCCAAGTTTGTCCGCCTGGACATCGACCCGGAGAAGATCTCGTGGCGCCGCGTCGTCGACACCAACGACCGCTACCTCCGCACGGTCATGACCGGCCTCGGCCCCGCCGAGCAGGGCAAGACCCTCGAGACCGGCTTCGACATTGCCGTGGCGTCTGAGTGCATGGCCGTCCTTGCGCTCGCGACCAGCCTCAGCGACATGCAGGAGCGCCTCGGCCGCATGGTCATCGGCGAGAGCAAGAGCGGCGTCCCGATCACCTGCGACGACATCGGCTGCACCGGCTCGCTCGCGATCCTCATGAAGGTAAGCTCAGGAGTTCCTTCGTTGCAGCCGTCCTCGTGTCGGTCCCTACGATGCAGAGATCCCTTCAGCTGACGATGAATCTGATCTCCCATTGCGCTCTCGCACTCGCAGGACGCCATCAAGCCCAACCTCATGCAGACGCTCGAGGGCACGCCCGTCTTCGTCCATGCGGGTCCGTTCGCCAACATTGCGCACGGCAACTCGTCCATCCTCGCCGACAAGATCGCGCTCAAGCTCGCCGGTATCGAGGAGGGCGAGTCGGAGGACAAGAACGGCTACGTGATCACCGAGGCCGGGTTCGGTGCCGACATCGGGTGCGTCTCCCATCTCGCTTCCTCTTTCTGCTGCTCGCACACTGTCTTGAGGGGCTTGTCGTGCGGCACTCTGGCCAGTATCCAACGATGCGAAGGAGGCGAGAAAACGCGATCATACTGACCTTTTCCCCCTTTCCTCTGCACAGTATGGAGAAGTTCGTCAACATCAAGTGCCGCGCGTCGGGCCTCGTCCCGAACGCCGTCGTCCTCGTTGCGACCATCCGTGCCCTCAAGATGCACGGCGGCGGGCCCGAGGTCACCCCGGGCAAGCCCCTTCCCGAGGTCTACCTCAACGAGAACCTCGAGATCCTCGAGAAGGGTTGCTCCAACCTCGCGCGCCACATCGAGAACGCCAAGAAGGTTGGTATCAAGGTCATCGTCGCCGTCAACCGCTTCACCGCCGACACGGACGCCGAGATCGAGCTCGTCCGCCAGCAGGCGCTCGCTGCCGGTGCTGACGCCGCCGTGCCGTGCAACCATTGGGCCGAGGGCGGCAAGGGTGCGCTCGAGCTCGGCGAGGCCGTCGTCGCCGCGTGTCAGGAGCCGAACCCGTTCAAGTTCCTCTACGACCTCGACCAGCCCATCACCAGCAAGATCGAGATCATTGCAAAGGAGTTCTACGGCGCTGCTGACGTCACCTACTCGGGCGAGGCCAAGGCGCAGATCGCTCGCTTCGAGGAGCAGGGCTTTGGCAACCTCCCCATCTGCATGTCCAAGGTTCGCACTCTTCCTTTCTTCATTCTTCTTTTGTCTCTCTTACTGATTCTTTCCTGTACTACGACACTGTACACCCCACCGTCACCAGACCCACCTGTCCTTCTCCGCCGACCCGGCGCTCAAGGGCGCGCCTTCCGGCTTCACCCTCCCCGTCCGCGAGGTCATCGCCAGTGTCGGCTCGAGCTTCATCATCCCGCAGATCGGCCAGATGAGCAGAATGCCGTGAATCTTGCATTTCTTTCCGTCCCCAGCGACCCCGTCGTCGTCCCCGCACCTCAGCGACCCCGCCGTCGTCCCCAAACCTCCCCCCTGCCCCCCTCGCCTTCCCTCGTTCGCCCCCCTTCGTTCCCCGTCCCCCTTCACGTTAACGTTTCAGCATGCTGACTGTTTGGCCCGGATCACAGCGGCCTTTCGACGCGCCCCGGGTTCTTCGACCACTTGCTTATGGGTGATGGCGAAATCATCGGCCTGTCCTAATCCCGGCCGGTACTACGGGCCTTACAGGCTCCTACCCTCGCCCTACACTCCCTTTTCCGCTCCCCCCGAAACTTCAACGTTGACCCCGCCGCCATCTCCTTCCAAAATGCCCCTTCCTCCATCCATCCTGTTCTTGCGCCTTGATCCCCCTCTGTCCTTCCTCTTCCGTGTCTGTACGGTCTGCACCGTTTTCTCGTGGTGTGTGTTGAGTAGATCAAGCGCTGAGAGCTCAACCTCTGCATTGGCCATCGGTTTTCCGTATCCGCTCTCTTCCTGGCTTCCGCTTCTTCTGAGGTTCGGGCGGCGGGACGAGGGCCTGGTGGGTCGCAGTGCTCCAACGTCGACGAGCAGGTGAGCGGGCCGAGTCGAGTTGAGCTTTCTTTCTCTCTCTTCTCAGAAGACGAAGAGGGACATGGTCTTACAGGTTAAGAGAGCGCGCCAGCTCCTCGGGTGGTTCTACAGGGTCAGCAAAGGCGAGAAGAAGAAGGAAAGCCAACATGAAGCGATCAACCCGACTGCAACGACGAGAAAGGCGAAGAAAAGACGACGAGAAAAGGCAGGACGACATCCAAACCGGGACGAGAGGGGGAGCTAGGTAAGATGGAGGAGACCATAGAGTCCGTTTTGAAAGACAAGGCGAAAGTGAGAAAGGGGAAATGGCATGCGAGGGAGGAAGAAGAGAAAAAGGGAGGAGAGGGTTAGGCGCTCCCGGCAGAAGGTTCGGACGCCTCAGCCCAGCCGTGCTGCTGCTGCTGCTGATCCGGAGAGACCATCCCCTGGACGTAGCCCTGCTCGTACCCTGCGAGCCCGTAGCTTGGCCCGCCCGAGATCGGGTAAGCTCCGCCGCCGGCGGCCGCCATCTGCGGCGGGAACGGCACCGCCCCGCCGCCTGCCGGGTGCGGGTATGCCGCAAAGTGCGTGTGGTGCAGGGCGGGCTGCGGAGGCGGAGGAGGAGGGTAGGGGTGGAGGAACTGCCCTGCGGGCGAGGTCTGGGAGGACGAGATCGGGTAGGCGGACGGAGGGGCGGAGGAGGTCGAGGCGGAGATGGGGTAGGAGGAGGAGGGCGCGGTGTAGGAGGTGTCGAGTGGGGGCATGGGGAGGGGGAAAGGCGGGTGAGAGGGAGAGTAGAAGCGCGGGTCGATCGTGCCCGGGATGGGCATTGCGGCCGATGCGGCGGTCGACGGATTCGATGGCGCCACAGACCCGGCATAGTACCCAGCTCCGCCGTTCGGAAGCGGCGGCGGACCCCGCCCGTTTTCCTCCCCTCCCGCCTGCGCTTGCGGCTGCTCGCCCGGGTAAGCTCCGGGCGGGTACGGGTAGAGGATGCCGTTCGGCATCTGCTGTGGCGAGGTCTGGTAGGGGAAAATCATGTACGGGCCGAAGGGGGGAGGAGGGGGAGCGGCGCCGGCGTAGGTCTGAGGATAAGGCGCGCTGCTCATGCCGGGCGCGGTGGGCGGAAGAAGAGCGGTACGGCCAGCGGGGGAGGAGTAGGAGGCTGGATGAGAGGGCGGTCAGTAAGCGTCAGGAGGGAAAGTAGAAGACATGCGCACAAGGATTGCCCGTCGACGGCGACAAGCTCGACTGGCTGTAGTACGAGCTGACCCTCTTCCTCGCCGGCGTAGTAGGTATCGAGCTCCCCGTGCCGGACGGTCGCCGTCCGCCGTGGCCCACGCCGCTGAAGGTGCTGCTCCGTGGGTAGTCGGAGAGGGAGGAGCGCCGGTCGGAGAGGTAGGAAGAGAGGGAGGACTTGGAGCCGGTGCCAGGCGGGGTGCCGATGCAGGGCGCGCCTTTGACGAGAAGAGGGTCAGGCTAGGCGGGTTGAGAAGAAGATGCAGCAACTTGCCGTTCGGGCCGGTGACGTTCAGCGCCTGCCAGCCTTTGGGTCCTTGCACAATGTCGTACTCGACCTGCAGATGAGGCGTCAGTGCCGCCACGGGAAAGGCGAGAGAGAGGAGCGTACAGCCTCGCCCTGCAGAGGAGGGAGCGTGAGAATGTCGTTGGGAAAGAAAGGGAAGAAAAGGCGTACCTCGAGCAACGATCGGAAGCCGCCTGGTCCTGTCTGGACGGTCGCGACGGCGGTGTAGTGGACAAAGACTGACGGGAAGAAAGGAAAGGGTCAGTCGAGAACCGGTCGAAAGGGCAATCCGAGAGAAAAGTTGACCCTCGTCGTTCCCGAGCTCCTCGGCGCGGTCGTCGAGGATGAAGCCAAAGCCCTGAGCGCTCGGCTCGTCAGTCTCGCTGAAAGTTTGTAGAAGGAGACGAGACGTACCTTCTGCGCGTTGAAGAACTTGCAGTGCCCCGTCCGCTTGACGCCGCCGACCGTTCGGAACGGGACCGGTACTCCTCCTGCTCCGCCCAAGGTCATGCCGAGCGCGCTCGCCTGCCAGGCTCCCTCGTCGGCCTCGTCGATGCCGTAGACGGCGCCCTGGGGCGTCTCATAGCTGGAGAAGGCGGTAGGCGAGTAGGCCGCGGTCGAGGGCGAGTGGGTGCCGCGTTGGACGGAGGGAGAAGACGGCGTCGCCGGCAGGGCGTCGTACAGCTCGCCGAGTGCGCCGAGTGCGCCCTCGATCGGTGCAGACGGTGGCTGAGGCTGCTGAGCGTCGTCCTCGTCAGAGTGGTCGGAAGCGGCGCCCTGTCCGGACGAGGAAGCGACGATCCCGTTTGCAAGCGCCGGCTTGGGAGGCAGGCGCTGGGCGAGGGTGGGAGAGGTGGGAGAGCTGGCAGAGTAGGCGGTGTGCGGTGGCTTGGGCGTCGGAGTCGTGCGGGTCTTGCTGGCGGGAGGAGGAGGACTGCTCGCGGCCGAGAACGAGGACGACGGCTCGGACGACGACAGCGGCAGCACGGGGCGGCTCATCGCACTCGCTCCACGGTGCTCGAGGGTGTGGAAGGCGTGAAAGGCGGCAGGCCGGGCGACGAGCGAGTGGAGGTCGAAGTCGCTCTATCAGCGGAGGGAATGTGGGGGCAAGGAGAAGAGGAGACGGCACAGCTGCGGTGGGCTGAGCGGGTGCGTGCACGCCCTCCGACGCTAGCACTCGAGGAGCTGACGGCGAGCACTCGCACTGCAGGCGAGCGGGAGGGGAGAGCGGAGGGAGCGATCCAGGCGGAGCTGCGCTCAGCCCGGTCACTCTCGCTCAGATTGCACAAGCACGTCGGAAAGCTGTCTTACATCGCGGCCCGGAGTTACCCACGATCGACTTCTCCTGAGCCGTCACTGGCAGCAACTCGAGCGAGAACAGGTGCGAGCGAGACGTGAGAAGAAAAAGGCGCCTTGTCCTGCCTCGCTCGTCTCGCTTTCAGCGCACTCTTCCTCCGCTCTGCTCTCCTTGCTGCGCACCCACCATGTTCTCCGTCGTCCCCGGGCGATCTCGAGACAGAAGCAATGTCTTGAGTTTGTGCGGCTCGAGGAGCTCGTCGGCCGGAACGCCTGCCTCAAAAGCCTGGCAGCTGGTCGTCCTTCCTTTGGCGTGAGGGCGAGCGAAGACATCTCAGGCAGCGGTAGCGAAAGTAGCCGGCGGAAACGGCGCTGCCACGGAGGCGCGCGAGAGTGAGAAAGAAGCGACGACCGGGAAGGCGCCGGGAGGAGCCGCAGGACTAGGACGGCAGAGAGGTGGCTCGGGCCCGTACGAGGCGGTGCAACGGAACTGCTGAGCGTTCCCGAGGTTGCTGAGTGGCGCGAGCGTGGAAGACGGGCATGAAGGAGGGGCGAGAGCGAGTCGGGTGGACAGAACGTCAGCGAGACCACCGGGCGACTTCGCGCGAGGTGAGAGGGTGCACATGTGGTCTCCTGTTGTGTTTTGCGAGTCAGACTGCGCTGTTCTGCTGTGAGAGACGAGAGCTGAGGAGGTTTGGGTGCGAAGGAGCAGGGGACGAGGGAAGGTGAGGGACAGCGCGATGAGGGGTGGCAAGGCGTGGCGCGGGTAGCTGAGCGGTATCTGAGAGCGGTGCAAGTGTCTGAATGTGATATGGTCGAGTAGCGGTGACTGTGCGGAAGCTAACCTGGTTCGCTCGCTGTCCTCGCTCCTTCTCTCCACTCCCTCACGCTCAAAGCCAGCTTCAACTCGGCAAGATGGAGGGCACCATTGCTGCCACCCGCCCCCGCCGACAACGCCGCCAGCGCAACCTCGCAGAAGCCGACGACGAGGACTACGGCGGAGGAGGGGGTGAACCCGATGAGGGTGGCGGAGGAGGTGGCGGAGGACGGCGGCTGCGCGTCAAAGTGGGCCAGGGAGGACCCGGCACCAACCCCGTCGACTCGGTCGGCTGGGACCGCGAGCTCGACTCGGACCTCGACGAGCCCCTCGCCGTCGAGGAGCAGTTCATCCTCCGCGTGCCGCCCGCCCTCGCCGGCAGGCTCAAGGAGAGCGTCGACAAGCGCGACATCCCCGCCGACGTTTGGTTCAAATTCAAGGACTCGCGCCGCGCCGTCTTCCATCAGGGCGACAAGTCGTTCGCCGCCAAGCTCGTCGACCTGCCCGCCCTGCTCGAGTCGCAGCGCCTGACCGGCGTCGGAGGGCAGACCGTCAAGGTTGCGGACGTGAGCCAGATGCTCGTCGTCGAGGAGGAGATCCGCGACGAGAGCCAGGCCACTCGCGGCGTGTTCAACATCGAGGACTTCCAGTACCCGCACGGCATCACCCCGCCGCTCAAGCACGTCCGCAAGCGTCGCTTCCGTCAGCGTGTCAACCGCAGGGTGCGTGTCGTAGCCTTTTTCCCGCCCGACCCGCTCTTCCTGACTCTCTTCTCCTCCTCAGACGATCGAGCAAGTCGAGGCCGCGGTGGAGAAGCTGCTCGAGGCGGATGCGAGGGCGGAGAAGGTGCAGTTCGGTACGCCGATGACGCCATTCTCCTGTTCCTTCCACTATTCACGACTGGGAGGACTTACCATTTGCCCGCTTTCCTCTCTGCCTGTCTTCCGCCCTGCAGAGATGCTCGACTACGATGTGCCGTCCGACGACGAAGACTACGACCCCTCGCAGCAACGCCTGCGCGACTTCGACTCGGTCGGCGCCCCGACGCCGCGCGCCGACGGCCTCCCCTCCTCCCCCGCTCCATACGGCGACGACGCCGACTCGCAGCGCGGCGGCGACGAGGACGAGGACGAGGACTCCGAGGAGAGCGAGGACGACGACGCGTTCGAGAAGGAGCTGATGGCGCAGATGCAGGGCGGCGCGGGCGCGGACGGGCAGGCGAGCAAGGGCGGCGCCGGCACGGACGACTCGGACGACGACGGCGGCTTGTTCGGCTCGAGCGACGACGACGAGGAAGAGGAGGAGGTCGTCGCCGTGGACGACGACCCCGAGACTGCCGAGGCGAAGAAGCGCCTCAAGCTCCTCGTTGACGAGATGGCCGACCTCGACAAGGCCATTGCGCTCAAGCAGGGCGAGCTCGCGCGCGCTGCCAACCCGATCTTCAAGGTCCGTTCTGTTCCCCTTTTCCCCTTTTCTCTCCTCTTCTTCCCCGTTGACCTTTCTTCGGCTGTGCAGAAACGCTTCGAGGACCAAGTCAAGAAGTTCCAGTCGGACCGCGACCTCAAGCAGTCGCAGCACGCGCAGATCGCGCGCGAGCTCGACCAGCGCCGCGAGGCCGCGGCCGCCGCGGCCTCGTCCGCTGCGGGCAATCCGCCCTCGGCGAGCCAGGTCGCGGCGATGCACGAGGGCGCGGCGGGAGGCGCAGGAGCAGGGGACGCGATGGATCTGAGCTGAAAAGAGCAGGAGGAGGGAAGCTGTGCATAGCGCTGGGCTGTTCCGTTTCGTGCCGTACCTTGTTGTCCTGCCTTGTTCTCGCAATAGCATTCTTCTCTCATTTACCCGTGCTCGTGCGGTCGAGCGATCGGTCAACAAGAGTACTAGCAACAAGGCACGGCGGGAAGAGGTCTACGGAGCGGCAGAAGGTGTATAAAGGAGAGAAGGACGGGTATCGACAGCGGCTGGCTCAGTCCCGCTCGCGCAGTAAGCGAACGTGCTCCGCCTCCTCCGAAACCTTCATCTTGAGCTGCCTGTAAGTGGGAAGCGGGTGTCAGCGGTAGACTCGTGACGAGAGAGGATGAGAGAGAGGACGCACTGCAGGATCATGTTGCCGTAGAGGAACGAGCCGGGCAGGGGCTCCGGGTGGACTTCATCGCGGAAAAAGAGGGATTGACCCTGGGAATGGCGTTAAGGAAATAAGAGGGACGGAAAGCAAGGGAAAGGCAACGTGAAGGGCGAGAAGGAGAGCGAACATGGTTGGGAACAGCAGCGTCAGTACACCGAAGCGCACGAGAAGGGAAGCGCGAGGCGTACCAGCATCAGCGACCCCCACTCATCGACCTTCAGCCTGCTCCCCAGCCCCCCTTCGAGCGCCTCGTTCTCGCCCTCCTTCGCAAACCCGAGATACTTGGCCCCGACGCTCTTCGTCCACGCCTTCCACGTCTTTGCGCCCTTCTCAGCCGCGCGGCCTTCGTCCACCAGGCGGTCGACGACGGACCGGCCGACCTGGTCGAGCGCGATGAGGCGGTTGTAGGGGATCTTCGGGGTCTCCTTGATGAAGTGAAGAGCGCCTGGACACACGAGAGGGTTAGTACAGGCTGCGTGACGCTCTCAATGGAGCAGAAGGAGAAGGGACGAAGGGAACGCACGCCAAAGAATCGTCGGCGTCCTCTTCCCCGCCCTGTCCGTCGCTCCCCTCCACCCCTTCGCAAGGTGCCTCAAGATCTCCGTCACCCTCCTCTCGTTCCACCGCCTGCTCTCGACGCTCATCGTCCGCCAGACGTTGTGCCGCGCCTCGGCGTCCTGCGCGTTCTCGCCCGCCTGGATCGCCTCGGTCGCGAGGCGCTGGTCCTCGACGGACTGGCGCAGGAGGCCCCAGAAGCCCGGGGCGATGGAAAGAATGGACGGGACGGCGGAGACGCCGTATTTGGCGGAGAGGGCAGACATGAGAGGGACGAGGATGTGGTCGAAGCGGTCTGTAGGGAGAACAGCAGGTCAGTCATCGCTTGACCGGCAGGAAGAAGCCCTCGTCCTTGAAGAAGAGAGCGAAGCCGACGGGAGCGGGACAAGAAGGAGGAAAGGCGTACCCTCAACCGAAGCTGGTGGGTAGAAATGCGGGTGATGGACGATGAAGTCGGTCTCGCCGCGGAAGCCGTAGTGGAAGACGTTGAGGATGCGGAAGTTGAGCGCCGAGACGTGGCAGACAAACGGGCGCGACTGGTGGTAGTTCGGCCACTGGCGCAGGCCGGTGAAGTAGTTTTGGTCTGCGCGGTGCGACGGGTTAGCTTGCGAAGGGGAGAGAGGAAGAAGGAGGGAGAAGCGTACAGCCCTCGGGAGGGAGTTCCTGCCCTGGCGGGTACGCTGGGCTCAGCTCGTGGTCGTCCCCGATCATCTCGTGCCACCCGCCGACAAATTGGCAAAAGTGCTCGACATGGTCGCGGTCGACCGAGTCGCCGAAGATGGCGATCGTGCGGTTCCGCGCAAACTCGAGCGGCGGAAGGGCCGAGGCGTCGCCGGACTGAGCGCGGTAGAGGAGGGAGAGGAAGTCGATGGGTTGGCAGTCGTCCGGGGCGGCGATGGGCTGCCACATGTTCTCGCTCGGAACGGAGGTGTTGACGTTCAGCACACCGTACTGCAGTAGAGAAGGCGCGTTAGCGGGACAAGGAAAGTCTTCGAGCGAAAGAAAGACGAACCTGGTCGTAGGGGTTGCACATCCGGGTCGACGACTCCTTCTTCGTGTTGATCATGTTGCGCGGTCCCGTCGCTACCGACTTGCGGGCGACATCGCCGGTCGCCAATCCTCCCAGCCAGCAGACCACGCCCAGAACCAGCACAGCCAAGAGCGCGAGGCACTTTCTCAGGCCTTTCCGCCGGGGCGGGCTCACACCTCCTCCTGCTGCTGCTCCGTCTCGCCACGCCACGTAGCCCCTCGGTCCGCCCGTCAGCGGCTGGTCCTCGTCGGCGTCGTCCACCGACCCCTTCGAGTATGCCGAGTCGTTGCGCTTCTCGCGAAAATAGCTGTCGTCGTCGAGGTCGAGCGTGATGGTCACGTCCGGGGTGGCAATCCCTGTTGAACGACGGCGGACGTGCGATTTGGGCGGCAAGGAGGAGGGAGGAGGGGGTTGGTGCGCATCCTGAAGGCTGGGAAAGGGTTCGTTGAGCGGGACGGCGGTGTAGTCGGGCGATGAGAGCTTTGCCGGGGCTGCCAGGGTGTTCATGGCGGCGCAGGGAAGGCGCAGAGACGGGCTGCACAAGCAAGCGAAGCGGAAGCGGTACGAGGGAGGGAGGAGAAGCCCCAGGCCAGCGGAGCGAGCGGAGAAGGCAGGCGGTCGCAGTCGAGAGAACACCGATCGCTCGGCAGAGTTGACGTTGAGTTGCTCTGGGTAATGAGCGAGGTGAGCTCCAGACGACGAGAGCGGAAGGTGAGCGGTGCGAGGGGGTGACGGACAGAGACGGGCACCGTCCAGCTAGGGCGCATGCGGTATGCGGGCTACAGAGCTTGTCTCCTGTGCTCCGCACGCGCAGATCTGGCCGAAGTGGGGTGAAAGCAGGAGGAGGACAAGAGGAAGAGGAGCAACGGCCAAGTCCTCCTCGAGGGACTGACAACGGCTCAGATGAGTCTGGCGGTGCTTTGAAGTGCAGTGCGAATGTCTGAATGGCTTTAATAGCTGGTCTGCCGATTTTCAGTTGAGCAATCCGAGAGAGCTTTCTGAGTCGCTTCCCTCGCTTCCTCTTCACTCCCACTCGCTGCTGCTTGCCATGGTTGCTGTTCCTGCTGGCCACCTCAACTACCTTGAGCCTCCCAGGCCCTCACAGCTGGTCTACCGCGAAGGTGCGCCTTCTCTCGTTCTCCCCCACCTCGACGCTCCAGCTCACCTCGCACCGCCTAATCCACCCCTCACAGAGTGCACGCAGTGCTTCGACACCCAAGACCTTCCCACCGGCATCGACGTCTGCCTCTCCTGCTTCAACGGCGGCTGCCCACCGCCACTTGCCCCCGAGTCGGGTCCCTCAGCCGCTGGAGAAGACGCCAAGAAGGGCGCCGTGCATGGCCATGGGCGCAACCACTTTGAGAAGACTGGGCACCGCGTTGTGGTCAACATCCGGCGCAGGAGAAAGCCGCAGAGCGAGCTCAAGCGCAATAAGCGGGTGCGTCAAGTGAACCTCTGCCTCTCTCCGCTGTAGCCTTCCAGCTAACGAGATGGTGCAAATCCTGCTTGGCTGCACAGGACTCCGGCGAGCCGCCCATTAAGAAGCTCGCCATCCGCGAAGAGCCGGCCGAGGAGGAGAAGTACGACTTCCTGACGGAAGTGCGGATGTACCAGGGCGATGGCGATCGTTCCTCGGCGCAGTACGTCGTCGTGGACGAGGTGGACGACAAGGTGCGCCCGGCGAAGCTTTCTTCTCGCCTTTCTCCTTTTGCTCGCGAGGACAAAGAGACTGATGCGTGTGCAACTTGGGACGTGCAGCTCAATGGCCTCGTCGCTGCGGTCCTCAACTCGATGTCGTCGGCGCAGAAGAGCGAGGTCAAGGCTTGGGAGGAGGAGATCGTCTCCTGCTCGCACACCCGCGAGCTCGTCCAGCCCGAGCCGAAGAAGCTCGAGCCGTCCGGTGCGTCCTTTCCTCCTCTCCGCATCCTCTTTTCATCCTGACACATCATCGTCCGTAGGCCTCGCCTCCTGCGCCTCGTGCGATCTCACGTCGAACCTCTGGCTCTGCCTCGTCTGCGGCGCGCTCGGATGCGGCAGGCAGCAGTATGGAGGAGGCGGCGGTAACGGGCATGCGCTCCAGCACACGCAGGAGACGGGACATGCGGTCGCGGTCAAGATGGGGACCATCGAGCCGGACGGGTCGGCGGGTACGTCTCTTCTTCCGCCCTTTCCCCCTTTTTTCGAGCAAAGCTGACGCCCTTGTCCACGTAGACGTCTACTGCTACGCCTGTGACGATGCTCGTGTCGACCCCGACATCGCCAAGCACCTCGGCACCTTTGGCATCGAGGTTGCGGACCAGAAGAAGACGGAGAAGAGCATGACGGAGCTGGTTCGTCCTTCCTCTCCACCCATCAACTGCCAAGACTGACGCTCGCTCTTTCACAGCAAGTCGAGCAGAACCTCACCTTCGACTTTGCGATGACGGGCGCCGACGGGAAGGACCTCGAACCGCTTTTCGGGCCGGGCTTGACTGGCTTCAAGAACCTCGGCAACAGGTGCGTCCTGCTGTGTTCTCATTCGACGAGACTTACTCACCTCCTTCTCGCCGCTCAGCTGCTACATGGCCTCGACCCTCCAGTCCCTCTTCTCCCTCCCCGTCTGGCAAGACCACTACCTCACTTCCTTTGTCACCCACTCCTCCACTTGCACCAACCCCGCTCCCGCTACCTGCTTCGAGTGTCAGATCGCCAAGATCGCCGACGGTCTTCTCTCCGGCCGCTACGCCATCCCGCACCTCCCCGAGCCGACCGACGCTCTCACCGGTGACGCTCCGGCGGAGGACGAGACCAAGCCGCGCGTGCACTTTCAGGAGGGCATCAAGCCGTCGATGTTCAAGGCGCTCGTCGGCAAGGACCACGCCGAGTTCTCGACGATGAAGCAGCAGGACGCGGGCGAGTTCCTCGTCCACCTGCTTGAGTACGTCCGGCGCGCGTCGAAGCAGTCCGGCACGGACGAGCCGACTGGCATGTTCGGCTTCGCGGTCGAGGAGCGCCTCGAGTGCCAGGAGTGCCACGGCGTGAGGTACAAGACGCAGGGGCAGGAGCTCCTTCCGATCCCTGTGCCGGTCAAGAAGCGCGAGGCGATGGATGTCGAGACGGTACCCGGCGCTGAGGCGGCCGGAGAGGGCGAGAGGACGAGCTACAAAACGGACGAGGAGCGCAAGGTCGAGTACGAGCCTGTCGAGCTCACGAGCTGCCTCGAGTCGTTCACCAACCCGACTGAGATCGAGTACCACTGCCCGCGGTGCGACAAGAAGGTTACGGCTGTTAAGTGCGTCTTCCCTCTCCCTCACCTCGCGTTCTTTCTTATGACTCGCCAACTCGATGCAGGACCACCCGCTTCTCGACCTTCCCCGACGTCCTCCTCGTCAACGCCGCGCGCTTCCAGATCGACAACTGGGTCCCGCGCAAGGTCGACGTCCCGCTCATCGTCGACGCGAAGAGCCTCGACCTGAGTCCGTATGTCGGCAAGGGATTGCAGGAGGGCGAGAGCGAGCTGCCGGAGGAGTCGCAGGGTGTGTCTTCCTTCCGCTTTGATCCCCTTCTTAGCCCCCTCATCCGGAAGGGCGAGCAGCTAACGCGACTATCTTCGCAGACGCGCCCGCCGAGCCTCAGTTCGACGCCGACTCGATGGCCCAGCTCACGGGCATGGGCTTCCCTGAGATTCGCGCGAAGCGTGCCCTCCTCGCGACGGGCCACAACGGTGCGGAGGTGGCGATGAACTGGTTGTTCGAGCACATGGAGGACCCGGGTACGCTTCTTTCCCTTTCCTTTTCCACCTTCCAGTCAATGAAGAGCAAGACTGACGCTTTCTCCTCGAGCAGACATCGACGACCCGCTTCCCGCCCAGCCCGCCGCCGGTGCTGCCTCGTCCGGAGGAGGCGCGAACGACCCGACCGAGGAGCAGATCCAGATGGTTTCCGAGATGGGCTTCTCGGCTGCTCAGGCGAGGAAGGCATTGAGGGAAACGGTTCGTCTTCTCCCCGTTCTCCTCACCTCTCCCGCCCGTACTGATCGATCTCGCGCGCAGGGCTGCAACATGGAGCGCGCCGTCGAGTGGCTCTTCTCCCACCCGGACGACGACGGCTCCGAGTCCGCCCCCGCCGCGTCTTCCTCCCCCTCGTCCAAGCTGCCTGGCTCCGCCGCCCTTCCCGCCAAGTACCGCCTGAAGGCTTTCATCTCGCACAAGGGCCCGTCGATCCACTCGGGCCACTACGTCGCGCACGCGGCGGGCAAGGACGGGTGGAGGATGTACAATGACGAGAAGGTCGTCAAGGCGGACGAGGGCGAGCACTCGGCGGACAAGCTGATGCCGCTCGCCTACGTGTACGTCTTCGAGCGGATCTGAGGCGCTCGTAGGCGAGACGGGACGGGCTGCTTGCATTTACGCTGTACACAGCTGCGACGGCCGAGCGGCATCGACTGCAAACGAGAGGAAAAGGAAAGGCAGTCTCGCCACGCTAACCGATTCTTGCTCTCACACATCTTGCTCGAAGCTGGACAGTCACCAGGACTTGCGTTGCAGAAATAAGTCAGGAGAGGAAGAAAAGGTGCGCTCAATATGAAAACTGCTGTTCCGCTCCTTCACAGCGTCACCTCCTCCACCGCCGGCAGCCTCTCGCCGTCGCCGCCGTCCTTGCCCCACCCGCCGCGCTCCTGCCAGAGAAGCACCTTCGAGACCCCCTCGCTCACCTTCGAGAACGCGTCCATCTCCTTCTCGCCCCACCGCCGCTTGCGGTCCGTCGTGTACCCCGCGAGGACCCAGCCCTTGCTGTCCGTCTCGGCGACGGGGAGGAGCACGCCGCTCGAAAACCCGCCTTGCTGCTGCTGGGGCGCCGACTTTCCCGGCGGCGTCGAACGGTACAAGAGGCCGCCTTCCGGCGCCCTGAGCGCGCGGAGGTGCAGCGCCGGGTCGAAGCTCGCCTGCGAGTCGACGGGCATGTTGTGCGCGGCGAGGAGAGTGAGGATGGGCGTGCCGGACAGGGACGGGGCAGGCTCGCACGAGGAGAGGTCGAGGGCGACGATATAGACGAGCGAAAGGTGGAGGGAGGTGGCGAGCGAGGTGCAGGCCGAGGAGAAGATGACGGCGGGAGGGGTTGATGCGAGGAGAGGCGGGAGGGAGGTTGGGGCAAGGTGGTGTGCTTCCTCCTTGGGAGGAGCAACGTCTTCGTGCGCCTCCTTGTGTGCGACGAGGGAGGTGCGCGACTCGTGACCGACGGTCGAAGCGGCGAGCTGCGCGTCAAAGTCGAGGTAGGCCTGGCCGGCAAGTGAATTGCGCTGGCCGCCGTGCGTGCTCGCGCTGCCGCGGTCGAAGGAGACCTTCTTGGCGTGCCCGAGCTTCGGCTGCGACGATTGCTTCTGCATCGGCGGAGCGACGGCGCTTGCGCCGACGGAAGAGGACGACGCCGACCCCCTTCTCCCGCCGAGGACAGCCTCGACCGCCCGGTCCCGCTCGGCGAGAAAGCGTTCAATTTCGCAGGTGATCTCGCTCGAGAGGCTGCGGAGCTTGGCGCGCTCGCTCGCGCCCCACTTGCGCGGGCTGACGAGCGGCTGGTCGTCGAGGAGGGCGACGGTGCCGATCGCGATGCGCCCGCCGGCGGCTTCCTCGTACGCAGCGAGAGATGGAAGAGAGGGTGCGAAGACGGGCATGCCTGAAAACAACGGAACAATTCGATTCAGTTCGGAAAAGGGAGAAGAGGAGGAAGGAAAATGGAAGGGAAGACTTACCAGCAAAGAAGCGGATGCCGAGGCCTCCACCCGTCTGCTCGACAGCAGGACCGTCCCTGACCAGCTCGTTCCCCCTCCACCTCCAGTCCCTCTCCGTATCAAGCACGACCAGCCCGCGCTCGCCGTTGAGGATGACATGCGCGTCGAGCGCCATGCTCAGCGGCAGGCTTGGGACCTGCGACGGCACGTTGAGCGCCGCGAGAATCACAAGGCTCGGCTCGCTGTGCGCCGTCGCGCTCGGGTCGGATGACGAGGGGAAGAGCGTGATGACGGCTGCCTTGGGCGGCGGGTTGAAGAGCGCCGGCGAGCCGAGCGGCGCGTGGAGTGCGCGCGAGAGGAGCGCGGCGAGCGAGGGGTGGTTGCGAAGGCTGAAGAGCGGCGAGGAGGCGGACGAGGCGAGACCGGAGGACGAGGTCGAGAGCGAAAGGGGCACGGAGCGCGCTGAGGCGGAGAGAGCGGTGGACGGACCGACAGGAGGCGAGCGGGAGGGGAAGACGCTCGCGACACCGCTTGGGCGGCCTTTGCCTGCTGGACCCGAGGTGGCGCCGTGACCGGACGAGCCGTGCGAGAAAGCCGATGACGGTGCGGTCGAGGCAATCGAGTCCCGCCTCGTCGCATTGGCGAACTGCAAAAGCGAGTCGCGGCGACCGGCGGTACTCGCGGCAGAAGACGGCGCAGAAGGGATGGGCGAGCCAAACCCGGCGTCCTCGTTGATCGGCTCGGGGAGGGGAGGAAGGGCGCCTGTGGGCGGAGGTTGCGAAGGCGGCGGAAGAGCAGCAGCGGCGAAGCGCTCGCCGAGGAGGTCGAGCTGGGCGATGAGGCGCTCGCGGATAGGGGTGACGGGCGAGAGGTGCAGAGGGGCCGGGAAGTGGGCGAGTTCGTACGGCGAGGGCTTCATGAGCTCGATGGACGGGCGAGAGCGAGAGGGAAAGGTGGTAGATGTGCCGGAAGAGGCGGAGAGAGGCGGGAAAGGCGGGTCTTCGATGTCGAGCTGGCCCTGCGGGTCCGGATCTAGGTGAGTATGGGTGAAGAAAAGAGGGCTAGGAAAAGAGACGCACAGCAGCGTACATCGCCTCGTAGTCTTTCCACGTCTTCGGCACCACCTCGCTCGCACTTCTGCTGTCAATCCTCCCGCTCCTCCTCAAGTTTCCGCCCTCGAGCGACGCTCGCCTCGTGATGTTGAGGTCGAGCGTCTCCGGCGCTCGCAGCGTCGTCGGCTCAACCTCCTTCGTCGCCGGCGGCGCCGAGGAGAGCTCAGGCGCAGAAGCTCGCCGCACGCCGCCTGCTCCTGCAAGGGGCCCGTTGAGCCTCAACGCCCACAACCGCTTGACGAGCCCCTCCTTCTCCTTCGCCGACTTTGGCTTCTCCTCCGCCGCTGCCCCAGCACCGCGCTTCGCCTCGAGTAGCTCCTGCCGCATCGCTGCAGCAGCGGCGATGGCCGGCCGCTTGCCCTTGCCGACCTTGGGCGGAGGAGGCGTGGTGAGGAGGAGCCACTGGATCTCGAGCGGGAGGGGCGGATCGGCGGAGATGCGCGCGGCGCGAGGGGTGAAGGTCGAGGTGGACCTCGGAGCTTGGGGGGAGGAGGCAACGAGGGGGACAGCAGAGGGAGCGCCAGCGGGGTAGGAAGCGCGCCGCAGGGCCGACTCGGGGAGGGAGGAGGCGGACCCGAGTTGAGAAGAGGACAGGGTGGGGCGGACCGTGACGGACGACGACGAGATGGACGGCGGAAGAGGGGTGTGCGAGGAGAGGCCTGGAGGGAGGGCGAAAGGGCGAGAAAAGGCAGGGCTCGCTTCGACCGCGGGCGCGCCGTTCGGGCTGCTCCCAGCGGGGTGAACGAGATGCGTCGAGCTCGTCGACGACCGCCTCGAGCTGAGCAGCGAGGACGGGCGTCGCAGGAACCCCGGCCTCGGCGCCGCCTTTTCCTGCTGCTCCCTCTCCGGCTCTTCTTCCTCCTCCTCGCCTATCGCTCCAAGCCCGCCCGCTCCGTCGCCAGCGCCCGAGTAGGCAAAGTCGAGCCTGGGCGTCGCGCCGAAGGAGTACGGCTCGCCGAGTGGAGAGTCGCCCGTTTCAAGTTGCGCCCCACCACCCTCACCCGCGCCGAAGAGCAAGTCGTCCAGCGCGCGGTCGTCGGCGTGGTCGAGCCGCGCGGTCCACTCGTCGTGGTGCTCTGGCGGCGAGGCAGGCGAGAGGCGGTCCCCATTGAGAGCGGCAGCGGCGGTTGGGTTCGCTGCGGCCGGTGTTGAGGTGTGTGGAGGAGGGAGGAGAGCCATGTGGGCGCACAGGCGGCGTCTAAGGCGGTGGGGAGGAAGCAGGAGAGCTCAGCCAAGGTGTGGGTGGTGGTGGTGAAGCAGGGAGAAGGAGGGCAAGGCCATCTGGGCGTGACCTGAAGGAGAGCAGATGCAATTCGGCAGGGGAAGGTTCCGAGAGCATGTTCTCTGAGATCTTGGGGCACGGAGAGAGAGAGAGTTGGAGAGGCCGCAGTTCGAGCCGGTGGACCTTTTTCCTCGTCATTTCTGTGTCTTCGTGCAGTCGCGTGGTGGCCGTTGCGAGCTACACGAGTCGCTGCAGCGAAAGACCGCTCACAGGAGCGAGGAGGAAGAGGACAAAGACCCCAAAAAAGAGGGCATTTTCCTCGCCAGCAGATCTCGTGAGCTACGGCGTGAACGCGGATTGCAGTGTGCGAGTAGTGGGCGGAAGGTGGACGGTACCAGTCGTGTACGGTACGGACGGGAGCTTCGGACAATCATCTCTTCCTCGCGTCCTCCTCCTCCTCAATCCAATCCTCCCCGTTCAGTCATCGTCAAACGGGCTCTTGACGTACTCCATGTCGTCCTCCGAGTCGTCGTCCCCAAGCGCATAGTGGCTCTTCTGGTCCTCCTCATGCTCCTTCTCCTTGCCGTCCTTGCTCTGGCCCTCCGCTTTCTTCCCCTCACCCGCCGCACTCGTACCGAGGCTCGTCGGCGCGCCGAGCGGGCTCTTGACGGGCGAGGACGCGGCGCCGTCCTTCTTCGGCTGCTGGTCGAGCAGGGAGAAGGACTGGCGTGGGAGGAGGCCCGGGATGGCGAAGGCGGGCTTGGCGGGAGAGGCAGGGGCGGCGGCGGACGTGGAGGTTGAGGAGGCGGCAGCAGCGGAAGACGAGGGAGCGGTGGAGGCGGTCGGAGTGACAGAGCGAGAGGGCGAGGGGGATTGCGCTGTAGACGGAAGAAGGTCAGTGCGGGGGCTGGAGAAGGGAGAAGACAGAACGTTCAGCGCTCCACATGGGGTTTCTCCCGCGATGGCGCACCGAAGGACGACGACGAGGCGCTGCGGTGGGGCGAGGGGACGTGGAAGGCGGGAGCGCGGTCGGAGGCGCTGGCGTAGTCGTATTCAGACTTCGGAGGCGGGGCGGGAGGTTGTTGCGAGGAGGACGGAGAGCTGCAAGCAGAAGGATGTGAGAAGAACGGAAAGGAATAACGAAAAGGGAAGAACGTACGCCGACCGCTGGATCGCCTCGTCCACCTTGGCGATGCCTTCCTTGCCCTTCTGCATCGCCTGCGTCATGAACTTGCCAAACATCGATTTGCCTTGCTGGGCGAACTTGGAGCTGGGGGGTACGAACGATCAGACACGGATAGAGAAGAGAGATAGAACAGAGAACGAGGAAGAAAACGCACAACTGCTCTGTCAACTCGTCCAGCTCGTCCCTCGTCTGACCCTGCCCCTGCTGGTCCCTCGACTGCTGCTCCGCCGGTGGTGCCCAGCTGCCCATGCTCGAACTCGCAGGCGAGCCCTGGGTCCTGCGCGACTTGGGGACGTAAGGCTGGTACGCGAGGGGTTGTTGGGGCTGGGACGAGGCGGGCATGGAGGACGAGCGCTGCGGGGCGTTGACGCGGTAGTGCGCCTGAGCGAGCTCGTCCTCGCGCGCGAGCTCTCGAGCGAGCTGCTCATCAAGTTCGAGTTGGGAGAGCTGTTCGGGCAAGAGGGCGTCAGTCGAGTGGGGGTCAAGTGCGAGCGAGGGGAGCGGGCGCACCTCTTCCGAGTCGGGCTTGAAGTCGGGGTCGTTGACTTCGAGGAGGGTCTGGATGGCCTGGTCGACGTTGCCGGGGGGAGAAGTGGACGCGAGCACCGCCTCGATGACCTCGAGGTCGACGCCGGGGAAGAGGGAACGCAGCTGAGCGACCTTGGGGTCGGCAGGCGGTGCGTCCGGAGCAGGAGAGTCGACTGTGTCGGGTGCAGAGTCGTCCGTGGGCTGTGGTGAAGTCGAGTCCGAGGTGGGGGCGGGAGGAGGAGAGGGAGCAGAAGGCGACAATGGAGCAGCCGGAGCAGCTGTATCTGCCTCGGGGGTGACCGTGGGCTTGGTCTCGGTCTGTTCAGCCATCGTACAGTGCACCAACAGCGGGTTGTGTGGGGAGCAAGAGCGGACGAGCCTCTGCTCGACGGTCGAGCGAGAAAAAAGGAGGTTCGGCTCGGCTCGTGTACTTCGGACGTGGACCAGGTCACTGTAGTGCACGCTGTAAACGCACGCAGAGTGCGTCCGACTCGAGTGGACGGGTGGAAATGAGCCGTCGACTGCACGTTCATGAGTGAGTGCCCCGGGCAGCCTTGCCTGGCTTGTCGCTCCTCCTCTCTTCCAGCTGCAGCTCGTCTCGCTCGTACAACACCACCCGCGAGCTGCCGACTCGCCCTCGACGCCCCTTGGCCTCCCGGCTGTCGTCGCCCTCACCTCCCGCCTCTCCCCACAGCCTCCGCTCGCTTCCCACCTCCTTCGCCCTCTCCCTCACCTGCTAAACCCGGTTCGCGTCCGCCCATCCCTCCGACCTCTTCCCATCCCGTCTACCGACCCGACAAGCAAGCCGCCGCTGTCACTCCCTTTCCCAACCCAACTTCCGCTTCCTCGTCGAGATGAAGTTCGGAAAGACGCTCCAGGCGCAGATCTACGGCCAAAACGGCTTTCCCGGCTGGTCCACCTACTTCTGCGACTACAAGGGCCTCAAGAAGGTACGTGCGCGCCCTCACCAGCTTAACCGTCGCCCATTTCAACTCTCCTCCCCCCTCCTTCCCCTCGTGCGGCTCCCCGACGATCCACTGATCCCGCTTCTTGCCGCTCCCTGCCTCTTCTGGTGTCTACAGATCATCAACTCGCTCGCCAAGGGACGCCCCGCCGATGCCGCACTCCTCGCTGCTGGCGTCAGGCCGCCTCGTCCGCCGGCGGAAGAGCAGCAGCCCGTCGAGGCGACCACGACCGAGGCGCAGCTCTTCGCCCATGCGAGTACCGCCAACGGCGGCCTCGTCGGAGAGGGCGCGGCGACGCTCCTTCAGGCGCACAAGGCCGCCTTCTTCTTCAAGCTGGAGCGAGAGCTGGAAAAGGTGCGTTCTCCTCTTCTGCCTTTTCGCCTCTTCTACCTTCCCGGCTGTGCTCACCACTCTCGTATACACTTTCCCAGATCAACGACTTCTACTACCAGCGCGAATCGGCGCTCAAAGTCCGCCTTCGAACGCTCATCGACAAGCGCAAGCTCCTCACCGCCTCGCTGCAAGATCCGAACGGCAAGGTCAAGGCCCTGAGCCGGGATAGCAGCAGCTTCGGCGCGCTCTACGAGGGATTCAGGAACTTTGAGCGGGACCTGGGGCGGTTGCAGGTCCGTCTCTTTCCTTCTCTTCCCATGATACTCGCGGCTGACTCGAATCTTGCTGCTGCAGACCTACATTGAGCTCAATGCCACCGCTTTCCGCAAGATCTGTAAGAAATGGGACAAGGCATGTCGACGACAAGCGGACCGGTTTGGCGACACGAGGCGTACGTTCTTCCGCCTCTCCCCGTTTCAAGCGTTTCTTCCTGATTCAGTTCCCCTTCTCCGCAGCACAAGAAGGACAACCTGATGGTCAGCTCTACCTCGCCCGCCAGGTTGAGGTTCAGCCCGTCTTCAACCGCGAGTTCATCGCCCAGCTCTCGGACGGTGCGCCTTTTCTTTCTTCTCTGTTCTATATCCTCGCTTACCCTTCCCTCCACAGTTGCTTCCGCCAATCTCCTCTCCCTCGAGCAACTCGTCGGCGGCGACTCGCATCAGCGCGGCGCCTCCGCTGCCCTCGCCGACGGAACAAGCATCGACGGCACGACCCGCTCCGCGCCTCACCTTCCGACCCTCTTCGACCGCGCCGACCGCGCCGAGGCGCTCGAGGACCTCGAGACGGCGCTCGTCGCGGCCATCAAGGCGGGCGACCAGGCCGTCGTCGACGAGGTGCTCGGCCTGCTCGTGCCCGGACCGGGCAAGGAGAGCGGCGAGCCCAAGAGCCCTGTCGCGAGGATTCTGTGGAGGGCCGCGCTCGAGGAGGTGCAGGGGCAGGAGACGGTCGAGGGGCAGGAGGGCGTAAGGGCCGAGGGGAGCGGGACGATCCCGCAGGAGTTGCTGGACTTTTCGTTCGTGGACGACATCAACGGGAGGACGGCGCTGCACGAGGTTCGCTTCGCTGTCTCTAACGTCTCTTGTAGCTGGCTGACCCTTTGCTCATGCAGTCCGCAAGTGCCGGCCGACTTTCTCTCGTTGTCGCCTGCCTCGAGAAGGGCCTCTCCGTCGCCCAAGCCGACGTCTACGGCCGCCAGCCGCTCCACTACGCCGCCATGAACGGCCACGCCGCCGTCTGCCGGACCCTCCTCTCTGCCAACGCCAGCGCTTCCACCCCCGACCTTGACGGCTACTCTCCCATCATCTACTCGATCACGAACGGCAACACCGCGGTTGTCGAGACTTTCTTGTCCGCCGGCGTCAACTGCGACGGCACGCCCGGCTCGTCGACGGACGACCTCAACGCGCTCTCGCTCGCGTGCCAGTACGGTCACGAGGCGATCGCGCGCCTCCTCCTCGAGCGCGGCGCCAAGGTCGTGCCTAACCCGGCGGGCTACTGGCCACAGCACCTCGCCGCGCGCGAGGGCCACGCTGCTGTGCTCAAGCTCCTTGTCGAGGCGACAAAGGGCGAGCTCGACGTCCCGGACAAGTACTCGCAGTGGACGCCGCTCACCCACGCCGCCTCGGAGGGCCACGTCGAGTCGGTGCAGGTTCTCCTCAAGGCAGGCTCGGACGTGCACGTCGTCGACGAGTTCAAGCGGACGCCGATCCACTACGCCGCCTGGCAGGGGCACGTCGACTGCGTCAACCTCCTCATCGAGGCGGGGGCGACGAAGCCGCAGCCTGGGAGTGCGATGTCGGTAGAGCCGGAGCAGACGGACGGCCCGCAGGCGACGGCGAGCGTCTCGACCATTGGGGTCGACCCGCTCGACCTCGAGCTCGAGGCCGACCTGATCCCGTCTCTCTCGCTTCCGCCGCCGATCATCCCGTTCCGCATCTACGGCCACTCCTTCCTCTCGAACAAGCACCTCGTGCACATCACGCTCGGGCACCCGAACACCCAGACAGCGCCGTTCCCGCCGCCGGTCAGGCTGTACGACGAGCCGAGCCGGTCGCACCCGGCGAGCCTCAAGCTCGTCATGACCCCCAAGCCGGACTCGTCGGGCTCGTCGATCCCGCACTCGGTCATCCTCCCGCTCGCCGACGAGCGCGAGGTCTTCTCCTTCCAGGTCGATACCCTCGCCGACTTCTCGCTCGAATTCGACCTGTTCCCGACCTTCGGCAGCAAGATGATCGGCAAGGCGGTCGCCGTTCCATCCACGTTCACCGACCTCAAGAGCCAGGGCTCGTACGTCGTGCCCATCATCGACCCGCACCTCAAGGTCATCGGCGACATCCCGTTCGAGATCAACCTGGTCAAGCCGTTCGGCCGCGCGCAGCTCCAGATCGGCGGCCAGTTCGAGACGTATTGGAAGTCGACCGCCACGCTCGAGACGGCGACCACCGCGGGCGGCGGCGGCGCAGGCGGCGAAAGCGCGCCCAACCCCGCCACGTCGAGCGTCGTCACCGCCTCGTCTCTCTCGGGCGAGCACGTCCGCATCGTCGTCCAGGTCACGTCGGACGGCCACCCCGTCGCGTGGCCGCTGTGGAACCTCCCCGTCGAGGGCATCGATGTCCATGTCGGCGATGTCACCCTCGAGCAGTTCCGCTCGCTCGCCAAGCGGCTCGGCAAGACGGTCGACACGGGCAAGGTTGGGAGGCCGGACGACGCGGCGGACTGGTACCGCGCGATCTGCGATGCGCTCGTGCCGCTCGACGAGCTTCTCTCTGTGCGTTTTCCCTTTCCACCCTCTGCTCTCACACGTTCGCTGACCCCCATCCCCCTCCGAAGATCCTTCCTGCCTCGCTCGGCGTCAACCTCGAGCTGCGCTACCCGACGCGCTCCGACAACCGCCGGCTCAACCTCGCTCGCAACCTCGAGGTCAACGACTTTGTCGACTGCGTCCTCTCGGCCGTCTACCGCTCCATCCAGGCCTCGAACCCGTCCTCACCCTCCGATCCCACCTCGCCCGGCACGTCCGCCCTCAACCCTGACTCGTCCTCCTCGCCACCGCACCGCCGCATCGTCCTGTCCTCCTTCAACCCCGTCGTCTGCACCGCCCTCAACTGGAAGCAGCCCAACTTTTCCGTCTTCTTCGCGTCCTTCTGCGGCCTGTCGCGCTCAAGGAACCTCCCGCCCGAGGGCGGCTGGGGCGGCGAGGCGACCAAGCTCGTGCCCGCGAATCGCGTCGAGGAGGACCGCCGGTGCACGTCGATCCGCGAGGCCGTCAAGTTCGCGAGGCAGAACAATCTGCTTGGCGTCATGCTCGACGCGACCATGCTCGTGAGTCTCGCTTCCTCCTCGCGCTCCCTCCGAGCGGTACTGATTCGCCTCTCTCCTCTCCTGCAGGTGCAAATACCGTCGCTCATCCAGTCGGCCAGGGAGCACGGCCTGCTCATCACGACCTTCGGAACGCCGAGTCGGGTACCGCTCGCCGACGCGCACATGGCCGACGGAGTGTACGTCTCGCCCTCCTTTTTTCACCCTGTTCTCGTCGGGACGGGACGAGGACGGGTTCGTGAAGCGGGTGGACGTGCTGACTCTTCCACTTTTTCATGTACAGTCTCTCCTACGCAACAAGCGACTTCCTGCAGCAGACGGCGGCGAGCTAGCACGAGCTGTTCCTTCGAGGCAGAGGGCGCGGAGGATAGACAGACGGCGAAGGCGTAGCTTGCTGGCTTGACGCCATGATGCACCGAACCATTATCTCGCTTCTTCTGTTCACCTTGAGAGAACAGACAGAACCAGGTTGTGCGAGAGAAATAAGGAAGACAAGTCTACCGAGAGGCTCACGGACGAGAAGAGTCGAAGGGTGGCTGAACGAGGTCGCGGAAGACCCGAACGGTCGACTTGACAGGCGGGGCGGGAGATATCGAGGAAGGAGGAGGGGTGATGGCACCGGAAAGTGGGAAGGAGCTGCCGACGACGAGAGCGGAAGAAGGGGGAGACGGGCGGTCCAGCCGAATAAGGACGGGAGGGCGCTCTTGCTTGCGGTACTGGCCCTGCGCTCACAGAGGATTTGAGCCTTGTTTGAGGAAAGGAGAAAGTGACAGAGCGTACGGTGAGGATCTCGATAGCCTTGTTCTTCTGCTTGTCGCCCACCAAGCACTGCTCCTTCCGCACTTCGGCGTTGACGGCGTTTTCGAGCATTTGCTTCGGGCCGAAATAGCCCGTACGGATGAACTGCAGGAAGACGGTGGTTAGCGGGGAAAGCGAGCAGGGAAAAGTGGAGAGACTGACATCGCTGTTCATCGCGTTCGAGCCGGCGTAGATGTGCGAGAGGGCGTCGCAATTCTGTCCAAAGAGTCGCTCGTCAGCGGAACCGGCAAAGACGTCAGGAGCGAAAGAAGGGGACGCACCTTGGCAAACAGGTCCCGGTGCGCCTTGTCCAGCCAGCTCCCCTCGAACGGCCCCAAATTGCAGGTTTCGGCATGCGCGCTGAGCACCGCGCTCGAGATGCTGAACTGCCCGAGGCTCGTCCGGTCGAGACAGTCGCGGCAGTTGACGCGGAAAGCGCCCGTCTGCTCCTTTTCCAGCGTCGCCTTGCCGGTCTGCGCGTCGAAGGAGACAACCGTCGCGCCGAAGGTGGTCATCGGGGCACAGACGACGTTGGCGATGAGGTGGGGGAGACGAGCGGCCTTGCTAGTGAGCATGTCGTCCGTGTGGATCGAGTAGTGCTCGCCGGAGAGCTTGCCCTTGAACTCGCTCTGGGTGATTGTCATCCGGAATAGGTCTGCGTACGCATCGCCGAGGTAACCTTCGGCGGCGAGGGAGCCAGTTGTGGCGTCCGAGAGAAACGAGAGGCAGTGGATGCGGGAGTAGGACTGAAGGAGCGAGCGGAAGTGGAGCTGGAAGGGGTGGAGGGAGGCGGCGAGAAGGGGTTCGTCGATGTGCAGGTCGATCGGACCGGTCCAGTGAGGGCGCTCGTTCCACTTGACTGCGGGTAAGGGAAGTCAGAGGGAGAAACAGGTCGCTGGGAGGAAGAAAAGCGAACGGGGCACACTCCCTCGGACCTGAACGAACGCCACCGTCTTTCCAGGAAGTTCGAGAATGGTCTCCGTCTGCGATGTACGGGTCAGAGACCAGCAGAGGGAAAGTAAGATTCGGGAAAGCGCACCTCGGCAAAGTTCCCCACATTCCCCTCGTCGTCAATCCCCCTCTTCGCGAACCTCGTACCCGCACGCGCCCACCCGCGTCGGCTCAAGACCGTGATACCGAGCTTGTGCCCGTCCTCGAGCGTGACCTCCTCGTCGCCGTAGTAGCCCTGGATGACCGGCAGGGCGAAGAAGCGCGAGTCCCACACTGCTCGCTCATGCGGGTCGAGAGTATTGCGGAGGTGAAGGAGGGGCTCGAGGAGAAAATGGTTCCAGGTGAATTCGGGGGTTTCGGGAGGGCGGGAGAAGTCCTCGAGGCAGGGGTGCAGGCTGCCTCGCGGTGCAGCTGAGCCTTGATACGGTTCTCGAAGCGGGTCGTGATGTCGAAGGTCTTCGAGTAATAGAACGTGTCGGAGGTGAGGATCTGGCGGAGGTGGAAGCAGGGATGGGTGGGATTTATGGCGAGGGGGAGGTGCTGGCCGGCGAGGTCGACGAAGAGGACGTCGTGCAGCTGCTCGACGTCGTCCGAGTCGAGGCCGACGGACGAGACGAGAGGAACGGCGACGAGGAGGAAGTCGGCTACGAGGACACGAGCGTGAGGAACAGCGGGACGAGCGAGGAGAACGAAGGACGTACCGCCATTCCTCCGCAAGATCCCCAAGCACCCTCTCGCGTCAACTGGCGGCAATGCCTCCTCCAGCTTTGGCTTCTCGCCGTCGCCGGGCGAGAAGAACCGCACTCCGACCTGCTCGCCCTGTTGCTGGAAGTCGAGGAAAGTGCCTGCATCCTCGAGAACAACGCGATAGGGCACCTCGGGGATGAGGTAGAGCAGCATTGCGCGCGAGCGGAAGCAAGGGAGAGAGCCAGCGCGAGCGAGAGGAGGAAGAAGAAACGGGAGTCCGCGGAGTGCAGAGAGGGCGGAAAGCAGACGCGGTCCATGCAGACGATCAGGGAGAGAGTGAACAGCATGGCAGCTAGACGATGGAGGAGCAAGAGCTGAAGATCGAGGCGGACCAGTTGTCAAGCTGCCGCCTCCCCTGAACTGCTCCTGGCCCAACCTACTCGAGGCAGGCGGCGGCCCTTCTTCTTCTTCCAAACCACCGCTCTGACAATTGGTCTCGTGCTTTGCGTCCCTTGCGCTTCGGCGCTCGCTGGACGGCCACAGCACGCGTCCCCAGACACGGAGCGCAGACCAAGCGAGGGTGGGCAGGCAGCGCTCGTCGCTGTCTGCCCGCTTCTCGACCATCAAGCTTCCTCAAAACGGTCGGCCCAGCCCATCCTGGTCGAGGGGTAGGACCTGAGATCAGTAGACGTGCTTCGCCGACCACCTGGAGGGATCTACACTCCTTCCGTGCAATCCACCACCCTCGTGCCGCAACTTTTTCCCCTCCCGACCGGTTGGGACGCGCGAGCTGGAGAGGCGGCGATGAGAGGCTGTGCGGTTCTGCTCGGGGAAGCGGAAGCAGGGGAGGGGGTTGTTCGCTGATCTTGCCCGTGCAGGCCGTCCTCGTCCACCCGTATCCCCCTTCACCACGTCTCGACAGCTCGCCTGCCCATGCGTGCTATCAATAGTCTCGACGCGGAGGATGCGCTGGGCATTGAGGACGAGAGGCGGTGGATCGGCTGTGGCTGAGGCGGAATTGTGTCGCTCGTTCAGGTGCGTCTTCTTCGCTTCCGTCACCCTTGCCCTCCCTCCTGCGCTCAAGGAGTATAAGAACTAGTAAACCGAAGCAGCCTGGCCCTCGAGCCCTCCCGAACACGGAGCTGCGGCCGCCTCGTCCTCGCCGGCGCCTTCTTGCCTTCGGGCTGAGGAGGAAGAAGCGGGGACGAGGGAGGACCGCATGGTGGCTGCTAGTGTTGTTGTTAAAGGCGTGTATGAGGGCGCGGGAGGCGAGCGAGGCAGGGCTATCAACGGCAACGAGCTAGAGACTGACTTGCCTTGCTTTTCCTCCCGTCCTCTTCTTCCAGGTCCTCCCCTGCGCCGACTCGCCCTTCCTTCCCGCCCTTTCGTTTCTGTAGCTCCTCGTCGTCATCTGTGCAATCTCCGTCGGTCTTCACTGCCTTGCTCGTTGGACTGGGCTTGCCTGGAGAGCGGAAGAAGAGCGGGTTCGAGGAGAAGCGGACAGCCCACACCGCACGGTTCGCGGCGAAATTTCGATGTTGTGGCAGCGACGGATCGTAGGCAGCGCATGTGACGCTGGCAAAGGCCTTGGGCCGAGTTGAAGTTGTCTACCGCTCTCGCCGGCGGCCGACTTGGCACTCTTCCTCTCGATTTCGCATCGCTCGCGCTTCTTGCTTGCTTGATCCGCTCGACGGTTGCTGCAGGCCACGATGGCCGACATCAACCTCCCACCGCACTCGTACTTTGCTTCGCCCGAAGGTGAGCCTCCCCCACCCTCTCCTCCTCCTCGTGCCGCTGGACGTCCTCACACCGCTCGTGCACAGGCGTCTACACCCTCGTCTCGTCTCTCAACGTCCCCTCCGCCAGCGGGTCCAACTCGTCCACCGCCCACTTCACTCCCTCAGCAGCCGGCTCCTCCGCCCCGCCCGCTCCTGGCACGGCCTCTCAAGGCGGCCCTTCCGCCCCAGATCCACCCGCCGCCCCTCCCGCCTTCCCTTCCAAGCTCGCTGTCGTATCCGTCCGCTTCCCCGTCAAGGAGCAGGGCGCGGGAGGAGGAGGACCGGGGCTGGGCCTCGGCATGTCGATTGGGCGCGGCAAGGGCAAGGAGGTCGAGCAGGGCGCTACCGCCGCGCCCATCCCGGGCGCAACAGCCCCAGGAGCGGACGGGATGGGCGGGACGACCGGCCAAGGCGGCGCCGACCGCGCGAATGCGCCCAACACCGCTTCCGCCTCCGCCGCGCCGGGCTCGTTCAGCCCGCTGATGAAGCGCCGGCCGCTCACGAGCTCGTTCTCAATGCTCGGCGCGCCGTGGACGAGCGAGAACGGCGGCGGCGCAGGGGTCGCGACGAGCCGGCCGGGGCGGGCGTTCAAGGGGTCGAGTTCGTCCTTCATCCGCAGCTGGGAGGGGCTGCCGCTCTCGCCCGCGCAGCTGAGGACCATCGCGGAGGGGAACGCTGGGAGGGACACGATCTTTGGCTTTCAGACGGTCGGGAAGGCGCTCGTCTGGACGGAAATCGGCAAGGGGAAGAAGGTGCGTTTTCTCCTCGTTCTCCTCACTTCACGGTTGGCTCACAAGCTTTTCTCTTGCAGGACGCCTTGAGTCGCATCGTCTTCAGCAACTTCCCGACCTGCATCGACGCAAATCAGCACACCGCCTCGCACACCCAGGTCGACGTCCTCGTCGGTTTCTCCACTGGCGACATCGTCTGGATGGACCCGATCACCGCCCGCTACAGCCGCTTCAACAAGAGCGGCGTCATCACCGCCTCGCCCGTCACCTCGATCCTCTGGCTCCCGCCCGCCCCGCCCTCGAACCCCCCTCCCTCCTCCCCTTCCCTCGCTCCCAACTCGCCCGCGCTCGAGAACCGCTCGAACCTCTTTGTCACCTCCCACGCCGACGGCACGATGCTCATCTGGGACAAGGACCGCGAGGACTGGAACGGCTTCGTTGCGAACAGCCCTGCTCCCGCTCCGGGACGGGGGAAGGAGAACGAGTGGGCGTACGGCGGGCCGGGGGCGATGATGGGCGAGAGGAAGGTTCAGGAGGGTGGAGAGGACATGGTCGTGACGAAGCCGAGCGCGGTGGACAAGAAGGGGCAGAGCACGACCAAGTTTAACCCGGTGTCGCACTGGCGGCTGAGCAAGAAGGGCATCACGGGTGCGTCGCCTACTCTTCTTCGTCGTCGTCTGAGCGATGCTGACCAATCGCTCTGCACAGCCTTCGCCTTCTCGCCGGATCTGCAACTCTGCGCCGTCGTCGGCGAGGATGGGTGCTTGCGGGTAGTCGATGCCGTCGAGGAGAAGTACGTCGAGCTTCTTCTTTCACGCTTCGACGCTGCGCTCCAAGCTCGAGATGCGTTCCTTCCAGGCAGCCGCCGTACTGACCTCGTTTCTCCCTTAACAGGCTCTTGGAAACCTACTCCTCCTACTTCGGCGCGCTCAATTGCGTCGCGTTCTCTCCCGACGGTCGCTTCATTGTTGTACGTCTTTCCTCTCTCTCCTGAGACTTATTGAAAGACTCACCCTTCGCTCTCTGCCGCAGACTGGCGGCCAAGACGACCTCTGCACCGTCTACGCCCCGCTTGAAGGCGCGCTTATCGCTCACTGCCAAGGACATGGCTCGTGGGTCACGAGCGTTGCGTGGGACCCATGGCGGAGCGAGGAGCGCACGATGCGCTTCATCTCGGTTGGCGAGGACTGCAAGGTTGTGCTGTGGGACTTGTCGAGCGCTGCGCTGGCGCGGCCGAAGGCACATGTGCGTCGCTGTGCCTCCTCTATCAATCCCTCGTACTGAGTCGTTCGTACCCTCCCAGGCCCACCCGCACGCTCGCCGTCACTCGACCTCTTCCCAGGTCTCCCTCCCCCGGCGTACCCACTCCGAATCGCACGCCCACCTTCCCCTCGACTCTGCCGAGCGCGACGGCCCCATCTTCCACCCCGCCCCTCGGCGAGACGACGTCTCCCTCCTGCAGCCCGTCGCGGTCAAGGGCCTCAGCACCGACCTCTTCACCGGGATCAAGGTCCTGCCCGACTACCTGATTACGGCGACGCGGAGCGGGCAGGTGCGGCAGTACGACCGGCCACCGGTGCAGGAGCAGGGGCTGATGAACGAGTTTGCGGCGAGCGTGGTGCGGATCGACGCGCGGGCGCGATGAGCAGGGGTTGAAGGAGGGAGGAGGGAAAAGAGCCGGTCTCGTTCTTGATTCGCTAATGTGACTCGGCAGTATCTCTTGTTGGCAACTAGATGTTCTCGATGTGCCTCTGCCGGGTGCGGAAGCGAGAAGCGGGAAGAAAGCGCCGTCGTCGTCGTCGTCCTGGTGGTGGCGAAGTCGCTGGCCGAGTCGGTCGTCAACGCGCTCTCGCTCTCACCGCACCCGACGCTCCTCGGGCAGCTTCTGCTTGCGTCTGCACTTGCTCGACAGTACCCTCAGCACCTGCACCACCCGCTCTAGCCCCTCCTCGCTGTTCGCCCTCCCCACCGCCTCTCTCAACTCCCGATGGCTCCTCCTCCTTCCCACTCGCCCGTCACAGGCGATCTCGTTCCACCGCACTACGTCCACTCCTCCGATGCCCACTTCCGCCTCCCCGACGGCCGCACCCTCCTCCTTCGCGGCATCAACCTCGCCTCGTCCGCAAAGACCCCTCGCGGCCAGCCAGGATCGCAGCGCGAGGGCTTCTGGGAAGGCGCACGGTCCGGGGACATGAGCTTCGTCGGGAGGGTGCTCGAGCTCGACGAGGCGGACGAGCACCTGACGAGGCTCAAGAGCTGGGGGTTCAACGTCCTCCGGTTCGTGACGACTTGGGAGGCGATTGAGCATGCTGGACCGTACGTTTCCTCTCGTTTCCTCGTCTTTTACCGTAGTAGGGCTCACAAGGTCCACCCGCAGCGGCAAGTACGACAAGGAGTACCTCGACTACGCCGTCACGCTCATCCGCAAGTGCAAGCAGTTCGGCTTCCGCGTCTACATCGACCCGCATCAAGATCTCGTGCGTCTCCTTCCTTTCCCTGCAACGACGATATGGTGACCGACCGTTTCTTGCAGTGGTCCCGCTTCTCGGGAGGATCTGGCGCGCCTTACTGGACCCTCGTCGCTTGCGGCCTCGATCCGCAGAAGTTCGTCCGCACCTGCGCCGCCATCCTCGAGTGCGAGTGGCCTTCGCCCGACCACCCTGACCCGGCCAACTTTCCCCTCATGATCTGGGCGACCAATTACTCCCGCCTCGCCTGCCAGACCGTCTTTACCATGTTCTTCGCCGGGCGCGACTTCGCCCCCAAGTGCATCATCGACGGTCGCAACATCCAGGACTGGCTGCAGGAGCACTTCTTCAACGCGATGAGCCAGCTCGGCAAGGCCATCGCCGACGCGGGCGACCTCCTCGACGAGTGCGTGATCGGCTGGGACTCGATCAACGAGCCCAACGCCGGATACCTCGGCGTCGCCGACCTCGCCTCCCATGGCAAGGACAGCGTTCTCCGCGTCGGGCCGATGCCGACGCCTTTCCAAGCGCTCCGGCTCGGTATGGGCGAGGTCCTCACCGTCGAGAACTGGAAGTCCGGCTCGCTCGGCCCGAAGCGCGACGGCAACATCACGGTCGGCACGCCTAGCGTCACGGCATGGCTCGACCCTGCCGAGGAGCCGAACGGGAAGAGCCCGTGGGGCTGGCAGCGCGACCCGGGGTGGAAGCTCGGCGAGTGCATCTGGGCGCAGCACGGCGTCTGGGACGTCGAGAGCAAGACGCTCCTCAAGCCCGACTACTTCAATGTCCGTCCCGGCTCCGTCGCCGGTCGAGGCGGCAAGGCCGACGAGGACGGCATCGAGTTCGGCCGCGACTACTGGCTTCCGTTCTGGAAGCGCTGGGCGCCCGTCGTCCGGTCGTTCCACCCCGAGGCGATCCACTTCATCCACAGTCCGGTCTTCCAGATCCCGCCCAAGATCGAGGGGCCAGAGTTGCAGAACCGCGTCGCCCATTCGACCCATTTCTACGACGGCCTGACGCTCGTCACCAAGCACTGGGTGCGCTTTTCTTCCCGATCCTGTTCCTCCTCCCTCCTCGTTCTGACTGTCTCTCTTCTCCTACCTCGCAGAACTGGTTCAACGCCGACGCTCTCGGCATCCTTCGCGGGTCCGCCTGTTCTTCCTCTTCCTTGTCTCACCTCTGGAGGCTCACACACTCTTCCTCCTTCAGCAAGTACGCCTCGATCGTCCTCGGCGTCAAGATTGGCGAGTCCGCCATCCGTCGCTGCATGCGCGACCAGCTCGGCATGCTCCGCCAGGACTGCTTCGACGCGCTCGGCCAGTACCCGACCATGATGGGCGAGATCGGTATCCCTTACGACCTCGACAAGAAGAAGGCGTACCAGGACGGCAACTACGCGACGCAGGTGCGCGCGCTCGACGCGAGCCTCAACGCCTGCGACGGCAAGAACCTGCTCAACTACACGATTTGGGACTACTGCCCCGACAACTCGCACGAGTGGGGCGACAAGTGGAACGGCGAGGACCTGAGCGTGTGGAGCCCGGACGACGCGGTCAAGATGGTCGACTCGCGGTCGAGGGCGGCGCAGCGGGCGAGGGAGCGAGGCGACGTCCACCCGAGCAAGCACGACAAGGGCATCCGCGCGAGGAGCGCTACGACCTCGGCCTCGTCTTCCTCGGCATCCCTTACCAAGGCTTCCGGCTCTTCCTCGCCCTTGACCGTCTCTCCCGCCGACGACCCGCTCGACCCGATCAACCTCAACGACGGCGCGCGCGCTCTTCCAGCCTTCGTCCGCCCTTACCCGCGCACGACCGTCGGCCGACCCACCTCGCTCGATTTCAATGTCCGCAATTCCAAGTTCGAGCTCACGGTCCAGGTCTCGCCGGACGACGTTGCCGACCCGGACCTGCCGACCGAGATCTACGTCCCGCTCGCGCACTACGCCGCCCACCCGGCCAAGGTCAGCTACCACGTCGCGGCGGCGGCAGAGCAGCGCCACCCGGGCGGGGCGGTCCACCACCCTCCTTCCGGCGACGTCAAGCTCGGCGTCAAGGATGAGGGCGAGGAGGACCCGTCCGCGTTTGCGCTCAAGGTTAAGGTCTCGGCGGGCCGCTACGAGCTCGACGGCGAGAAGCAGCTGCTGAGGTGGTACTATCCGCGCCCAACGAGCGGGACGGTCGAGTACAAGATCGGATTCGAGCGCGTCGGCGGCGCGATCCCGCTCTGGACGAGCCAGTGGTACCGTACGTCCGCCATCCTCTCCTTCCTCTCTTCAGTCCCCTGACTAACCACTTCTCCGCGAACAGGTGGCGGGTTCGAGCGCGCCTCGAGGGAGAGCCCCAACATCTGCTCGCTGGCCGGAGTCGGTCTCGTTGGCGCCGCCGGGCTCATCTACGCCAGCCTCTCCTTCTTCTCTCGCGGCTGAAGCACCACTCTGTCCCCTCGTACATACTCTTCCCTCGCATAGTCTCGTTGTTGTTCCCCCTTTTCTCGCCTTCTTTGTTCCTACGTGCCAAAAGACCCTGTTCGTTGGCTGCCTTCTTGCTCAGCACCCCCGAGGGCGAGAGAAAGAGCAACGTCCGTTATTTTCAGGGTGAAGAGTAGTGACGGAATCAAGAAGGGAGGGAGAAAGCGAAGAAGGGCAAGGGCGGGGGGAAAGAGCTACAGGAGGTACACGGCATGTGGAGGGAGATGGAAGGGGTGACGACGACGACGGCGACGGATGAGGAGACCTTTTTAACCAAGCGGGGAAGAGAAGAGAAGAAGGAAGAGGCCGGGTAGAGACGATGCGAGGGTATGGTGCAAGCTAAGCCGGGAAAGAAGAGGAAGAGAGGGAACTGAACAAGCTAAGTCGACCTTTTTGGTAAAGAGGGGTGGAGCGGCTACTGGCCTGTGGAAGAGCAAGGCAAAGGTCAGCACGTCGGTTGAGAAGGACGAGAGAAAGAAGAGGGCGAACCGTTCGTCTTGCCAAAGTCACCGAACGAGAACGGCTGGCTCTGCTGCGCCTGCTGCTGCTGCATCCCAAAGCTCATCGGCGGCGCACCGTAGTACGGCGCCCCGGGCGGCGGGCTGGCGAGCGGCGACCCGAAGCTCGGGTTGAACGCGGCGTACTGGTGCGCGGCCTCGCCGCCCGTGTTGACCGCCAGCGCGCGGAACGGGTCTGGTGAGCTGATCGGCGGGTACGCAGCCGAGAGCGGTGAGAAGGGCAGCCCGCTCGTGCTTCCGCCTGGCCCACCGCCACCTGGAGCGGTCGCGTGCGTGACGAGCGGCGAGATGCTCGGCGAGCTGGTGGGCGGCGCGCCGAGGCTCGTCGCGCCCGGAGAGGTCGGGCCGAAGGAGGGCGAGAAGGAGCTCGGAGGCGGGTAGGGCGGAGCGTTGCCGCCGCCGCCGGGATAGGGAGGGTAGGCGGGGAAAGGTGGCGGAGGGCCGTATTGCATGGGCGGAGGGGGAGGAGGGTAGAAGAGAGGAGGGACGCCGTAAGGGTTGGGGGGCTGCGGGTAGTAAGGGCCAGGCTGGTGCGGCGGAGGAGGGCGGCGGTAAGGAGGCATGCCGGCGCCGTTGAGAGGTGAAGTCGAGCCCAAACCGCGGTGAACAGGCGAGTGCGACGGGCCAGAAGGCGGCGTGGCGCCCTCGGGAGGACCGTTGTACTGCCCGCCGACGTCGTTGATGAGCTTGCGGTAGGCCGGGACGGCGCCAACCTTGAGGGTCTCGACTGCCTCGACGACGCGCTCGTTCAGCTGCTGGCGGCGTTTGTCGCTGAGGTAGGTCGAGGCGATGACCTTGGAGATGGCCGAGACGCCGTGCATCTGGTCGGCGAGGATGTCGGTGAGGACGCCTGCCTCCGGGTCGAGGAGAGCGTCGAGGAGGATGCGCTGAGCCTCCTCGTCCTCGCGCTGGTTGATGACGCGCATGACCGACTGGGAAGCGAGCTTGTGCGTGAAGAGGTGGGAGAGGTGCGGGGCGAAGCGAGGAGCGAGAAGGGCGTAGCGCTGGGGAAGGTTGGACGACTCGAGGAACCAGGTGACGAGGAGCGCGCCGTTCGAGCTTGTCGCGAGCGGGATGGCGTTGAGAACGATCGAGGCAGCGACGCGTTTCTGCGAATTGAAGAAGGTCAGGAAAGACCGGGTAGACTGGAAACGAGAACGCACGACTTGGAGACGAGGCGATTGCGGGTTCTCGAGGGTCTGGCGGGTCGAGCGAGCACCGAAGCGACCCGAGCCGATCTCCCTGCGAGCGCACAAATTGTGAGGATTGCGCAAAGGAGAGGGAAGGCGGGAGGAAGCGCACCAGATGCGGTCGACCATCGCGTCGAAGACGAAGTCGCCGTGCGGGCTGCCGAACCTCAGCGCGCCCTGGACGACGTAGTTGCCGAAGTCGTTGAGGAGGAGCGGCGGCGTGTACGGTGTGAGGTTCTGCTCGATCGCGGCGAACTCGTCCTCGTCGACGGCGCACTGGAGGATCTTCTGCACCGCCCAGGTGCCATTCTTGTGCGTGCTGTTGTCGACTCAAGCGTCAGTACCGTGATGATGAGAAGAAGGGAGAACGACGAACCCGATTGGAGCGAGGTGCGGCGCAATGCGCTCGAGCATGGCCTTCCTCGCCGGCGTCGAGCACTGCTCGAAGAGCTTCTGCACGATCGTGTTGCCGATGTAGTCGCTCGCGAGCGGGACGACCTCGTCGAGCAGGTCGTAGGCCATCTGTGAGCGGAACGGAATCAGTTTGCCCAGGAGGAGGAAAGAACAAGAGAGAGACACGCACGTTGTCAACCTCGCCCGTCCCCGGCTCGTTGTCGAGCCGCTTGCGGATCTCGCGGAGGCGCGGCGCATCGTTCTGGGTGTAGCGGCGGGCCCAGCGCGGGTCGTTGAGGACGGCGAGCGGGATCGAGGTGTAGTACGAGGCGGGTTCGCGGTCCTCTGCGAAAGAAAGGGGAGGAGAGTGTCAATGAGGAGAAAGGAAACCGACGGGAGAGAGCAGGGGGAGGAAGGAAGGACGCACTGGCAACAGCAGCGACATGCTCCTCCGTCTCCGGGTCATCCCCGCTCAGCTCGCGCATCAGCAGCTGCATCTCGTTCACACTCCCCCTGATCGTCTCGCCCGGCTGCCCCGCGCCCATGCCTCCGCCCCCTATCACCTGTCCATTCCCGCCGACCCCGCCGCCGCCGCCGCCGAGCATCGCCTGTTGCTGCTGCGCCGCGAACGCGTGCGCCGAGGCGTAGTGCCCGTTCGACACGACCCCGACGAGCATGTTGCTCCTGTAGTCCTGGAGCTGGCCGTCGGCCATCTGGCGCGCGACGGGCACGCCGCTCACGCCGCTCATCTGGCTCAGCGCGCCGTACACCTGCGGGTAGCTCCCGAGCGCGGGGCTCGCGTCGCCGCTGCCGCCGAGCTGGGTGGGCGAGCCGTCGCCGTTGACGTGGTTCGCGAACGGGCCCGAGGTGACCTTGGTCGGGACCTTGGCGTACCCGATGCGGACGGCGCCGACCTCCGGGCCGAGGATCTCGCGCCCGTTGAGGTCCTTGCGGGCGGCGACGGCGTCATCGAGGCGCTCGAAGTTGACGAACTGGTCGGAGAAGGAGGAAGGGAAGGTTAGGGACGGAAGAAAGGAAGGGGGAAAGGGAGAAACCGCACCCCGCACGACTTGTGGGTGAGCACCCTCGCGCTCTCGATCGGGCCGTAGCAGGAGAAGATCGCGAGGAGGTGGTTCGGCGTCGTCGTAGACGGAATCGAGCCGATCCAGAGCGCGCGGGTCGGCTGGGTCTGGAGATTGAGGTCCGCCGACGAGGCAAGGACGGTGCCGCCGCCAGTCGAGCGCGGGTGGACGAGGCCAGGAGCGGTCGGGGCGGGCGTCGACTCGGCTGCGAGGAAGGAACAAGGTGAGAAGGTCAGTACGGAAGGGAAAGGAAGAAAGGCCAGAGGAAGCGTACCTTTGCCGTAGCCGATGCGAACGAGGCCGCTCGTCTTAGTGAGCTGGCCACCGAGGCGGTTGAGGACGTCCTCCTTGGCACGCATCGCGTCCGCGACCGAGACGAAGTTGACGAAGCCGCATTCCTGCACGCCAGCCAGCGCTCGCATCAGCCTCTGCGACCTCACGACAGAAGAGACGGGGGAGAAGGAGAGAGAGAAAGGCCAGCGCACCTTCTCCGGAATCAACCTCAGGCTCTCGATGGCTCCGTACGGCGCAAACACGCTCTGCAGCTCGGCGGGCGTCGTCTTCGGGTCGAGGTTGCCGACCCAAAGGCTGCGCGTCGGCTGCTGCAGCGGCGGAGTGAGCGAGACGGCGCCTTCGGGCGTGCGCGGACGCGAGGTGCCGGGCCAGGTGGGCTGTTCCGACGATGATGGCGAGGTCAGCGGTCGAAAGCGATGGAGAGAGGGTAAGGGAGAACGCACCTGGTCCTCCGAGATGCTCAAGCGCCCCATGCGGCTCGCCATGCTCGCCGCCGGACCTGCTCCACCCTCAACTCCCGCAAGTCCGCCCGCCCCAAGCCCGAGGTGGCGCGGCGGGATGCCCACGGTCGTGCCGGCCCTCCTGCGCGGGTAGACGTCCTTCCCCTCGTCGAGGATGCCGATCGTCGCTGAGCGACCCCTTCCCCCTCCTCCGCCGAGGGGTGAGGAAGATGGGTCGGGCGGGACGAGGCTGACGAGCGGAGGGGCGGGGGGAGGGGCACTGCGCTCGTCCGGCGAGGGGAGAGCGGCAGCGGTGGCGTAGAGGAGGCGCGCCGAGTCGGCCGAGGGCGTAGAGCGGTGTTGGTGGTACGGCGGCTGGCCGGAGATGGGCTGCATGTCGTCGTGGAGGGTGGGAGGGGTGGTGGTGGGCCCTCCGACGGCAGCCGAGGAGGAAGAGGAAGTAGGGTACGAGATGGAGGAAGAAGGAGGACGGAGAGGGCGGAGAAGCGAGTCGGATCCGTTCGAGGAAGATGACCGCGGGAAGGCGGCGACCGTGTTGCTCCGGAGTCGCGAGTGCTGCAGCGACAGGCTCTCGCCGAGGCTGCTCGGAGGCAGTGGGATGCTCCCCGTCGACCCCAGGCGGTGCATCGGCGGCGCACTGGGAGGAGCGAGCGACGAGGATGCGCCTGAAAGCGCCTCGTGCTGCTGCTGCTGCTGGTCGTACAGCCCGCTCGGGTGGGTGCTCGTCGGCGTCTCCTCGGCCAGTCCGAGGTAGTCAAGCGTCCGGACGTGCTGGTCGTCGCCGTACGCGCTCCCGTCGGGGCTCTTGAGGTCGTCCATCGAGGAAAGCGTCGCTGACTGCGAGACGAGGGTCGAGTTGGCGTGGCTGCTCGAGGCCTCGCGCTGTCCGGAGGGCGTTCGGGGTGTCCAATCGCCGGAGGAGAAGACCGAGGGCCCAAAGGCGGACGAGATGGCCGACGAAGGGAGGGTGAGCGAGCCGGAGCGGAGGCGAGAGTGCGAGGCAGAGACGGCCGCGGTGGTTGAGGGAGGAAGGAGGGCGGATGCGAAGGGGTGATCGAGAGGAGTGGTGGGTCCTGAACCGGGAAGCGAGGCGGCTCCGCTTGCACCGATCGGTGGAGGAAGGAGCGAGTCGCCGAGGACGGAGCGGGCTGCTGGCGACGACGAGGGGAGGTGGAAGGTCGAGGGAAGGGTGCCTGCTCGAGGACGACGAGTGAAGGCGAGGGCAGAAGTCGAAGGAAGGGGAGAAGGCGGTGGGGCAGAGGGGGAAGAAGAGGAAGAAAGGTCGGGAGTGAGGAGCGAAGGCGGTGCCAGCTGCGGTGCGAGCAGCGAGTCGTGCTGCAGCTCGAGGGTCCTGCGAGTCGTAGGCGGACGTACGGTGGGTCGAAAGGGGAAAGGGAGGGCGAGAATGCAACGGCCGTTGCGAGGAAAGAGAGGAAGAAAAGAGACGACGGATCAGCTTCTTCTGCCTCGTCCTCCTACTCGCTCTTGATACGGCCTCTCCCCTCCTCCTGCTCGTACCCAGGCTCCTCTCCCGGGGCGCAGCGATGTCCCCACCGGTTGCATGCACTTCCCCTCTCACCTCGCTCTTCCGTCCGCTCCTCGGCTCGCACGAAGAGAGCCCACTCACCGCTTAGGGAGCGCCCCACTCGCGCCGAGGCTCAATCCACCGTAGTCGGCCATGCTGGTCGCCTCGGAGGTGGTGCCGGTCGAGCGTGAGTGTCGAGCGGACGGGGCGTCGACGCAGCCGAGTGGAGGGTGAGGCAGCGGTCCTCGCGCTTCGTACGGGCGCTTTGCCTCTGCCACGAGCTGGGCGGCGCGGCTGTTGTCCCTTAGGTCGATTCGCCTGGGTTCGGCAGCTCGTTGCGGGCGCACGAGTCGGCTTCAAAGGCGCACTTCGAGGTCGGGGTGGGTGCGCGGGCTCGTTCTCCTCAGCGGGCGGTCGAGCGAGGGGACGGTCCGGCCACGCTAGTATCGAGGGAGAGCTGGCTGCGGCAGCCGGGCGAAGACAGACTTTGGGATGGACAGACGACGAGCAGGACGACCCGTTCGCTGGGAGGGAATCCCGAACCGCAGTTGCTGCCTTTTCTCCCGCTTCTAGGGGTGCTTCTGGCTTCACAGGTACTTTCTCCTCGCAACTACAGGGCGCCTTGACCAGCTGCCGGCCTACCCGCTTCCGTCCTCGCTTTTCTCTTCCTCTCTGCTCACGTCGGAACGCGCTGCCGGTGAGCGATGAGAAAGCCCAGAGAGCTGCTTGTCCGCCATAATACTCGCCACGAGCACTAGAGCGCGTAGGCGGCAGACCAGCCGCGAAAAGCGCCGGCTGGGCGCGAAAGAAAGATGCGAATGATGCAAAGTTGCACTCCTTCCTCCGTCCCGCCCGTCTATGCCGCCCCGCCGCCACAGCACCCGCCAGCAGGCGCCTCGCCCTCGGCGCTTTCGGCGCCCGCGTTCCGTCGCCGCCTCCGCCGGACGCCCGCGTTGCTGTTCTTCATCTCGGCGAGCTTCTTGAGCTGCTCCTCGCGGCCCTTCCGGACCGACTCGTTGTCGCCGCGCTCCGTCTCTTCGTGGATGCGCAGGGCTGATGTGTCGGAGAGGCGAGGAAACGCGACAGCAGGGAGAGAGCAGGGTCAGTCGAGGAAAAAGGAGGGGAGGAAGCAGGGGCAACGCACCGTAGTTGCCCTCGTCTGTCCGTACTCCCTGCACGACGTTCGTCCGCAAGAACTTGGCGATCTCGAACGCGGCCTCGATGTGCTCGTCGACCTTTTGCGGCGTCAGCTCCTCGCCATCTGCAGGCTTGAGTTCGGGAGCGGCACCGAAGGACGGGTTGGGGGCGAAGGGCGAGAGGGAGGTGGACGCGGAGGGGATGAAGCGGTTGAAAAGGATGCGGGTCTGCTGGTGGGCGGCTGCAATGGCGGAAGAGGCGGAGAGAGGGGGAGGTGGCGGAGGATCAGGAGGAAGAGGTCAGCGAACTCGTCGGCGGGGCAAGGGAGAGGCAGGTAGAAAGATGCAGCGTACCCTTGAGAGCAAAGTCGTCGCCCTTGAAGGTCAACCGCTGTGCGCGGAGGAGCGCCTGAGGCCAGAGAAGGCAAGGAGGAGGAAGAGGTCAGCGAGACGGCCAAAGGAAGAGCTGGCGGGAAACGTACGCGGTAGGCAGAGGCAGCGCGTGCACACTGAGCAGCTGAAAGGGTCAAAGCCATTCTGTGTCGAGGTGGAGACAAGCCACTCCAGCCTCATCCCGTCGAAGACGGGTTGGCTTCCGCCCGTTCACTCGGCCTTCGCTGCTCTTGCTCCGACTGTGCAGCGCACACAGCAGCAAGACGATGCTGCGCGGTGACTTCCAGTACCGGTTCTCGTTGGTCCTCCTCGCCGAGCCAACCCCCTGCTCCTTCTCATCACTTCGACCAGGGCGTCCTCTCGCTCTCACCCCTTATCCTGCTTCTGCTTCTTGCTTTTCTGCACCTACGGCGATTCCAGCCGTCTCTGTCACCCGCATGAGCAGTAGTTGTTGACGTCTCCTGCTTCCTTAGCTCATCCCTTGCTCTTACCTTCACTCGCAGCACGTCCTTTCCCTAATTCTTCTCACCCTTCTACTGAAGTCTCCCCTCCGCAGCTCCCAATCAACCCTGCCATGCTCCAAGCCCTTCCGCCCAAGTCCTGCCCTCCCTCCTCGTCCTTCTCCCCTTCACCTCACCTCACCCACTTCCCCCTGCATACTCGCCCCGTTAAGGACTCTCCGCGCCATTCGCCTCTCCCCACACCTCTCCCGCGGCCCTCAGTCCCTTCGTCAGCGAAACTCGCGCCTTTCGCCTCTCCCGCCGCCTTTTCTTCCTCCCATGCCGGCGTCTTCTCGCCTCTTCCCTTTCCCAGGCCGAAGGCCCCTCACCGCCGAAAGCGCCTTTCCTCCGTCTCCTCAGACGGCGAGGAAGAGCCAGTACGCACGAAGCGCCACAAGCGGGAGATACCTCTCCCCTCAACCGCCCCCTCCTTTCCCAGCCTCGTCGCCTCGCCAGCCACCCTCCTCTCTTCTCCACCTCTCCTCGCACTCCCCTCGACTCCGCTCTCTGCCTCGTCCGCATCACCACCTTCGACCTTCAAGGAGGAAATGGACCTCGACGTCTTCTCCTGGCCGGAACTCGAGGAGATGGGCCTCCAGCTCAGCCCGGAGGAGGAGGCCGTCTTGCCCGAGCGGGAGAGGGCGGTCCAGCGCGACGCTGTCGGGCGGAGCGCGAAGTGGGTGAGCGAGGGAGAGGCGGTCGTCGGCGGAGCGGTGTGGTAGTCCGCCTTTTCCTCGAGGAGAGAGTGCACATAAGCTTGTTCTTCCGTTCCACCGGGCGTGTATCCGCACCCATGGGAGCTCTTGTGGGCTCTGGAAGCGAGAAAGAAAAGACAGGCGAATGAAACTGGCGGCCATCGCTCGCACCTTCGCCTCTCGTCCTCCGCACGCTCACTTGCTTTCGGTTGCACCGCTCAAAACGCCTCGAACATGAGCTCGTACGCTGCCGATGAGACTTCTGCCCCAGCGCGTACTCACCGCTCGCGTACCGCAGATCTTCTTCCGTCATCATTTTTGAGTGGAGCGGAAGGGGGACTAGGAGGTGGGCAGGTTCAGCAGCGCAAGGAGGGTACGTGGAGCACCTCCCCTCAGCCCAGTAGAGCGTCCTCACCCTCGTTCGCGCCGCAGTCTCGCTCTTCCACCGCCTCCCCGCCGAGCTGCTCCGCCTCATCCTTGAGCTGGCCGAAACCGACTCGACTTCCGCCCCGCTCCTCCCGTACACTTTTGGCGACGCCCGAGACGGCATCGTACAAGAGCTCTATGGTCGCTCGTTCATCAACCACTGGGAGAACGACGAGGACTTCCGCATGCTCGCCGCGAGGACGGACGACCGGCACCTCCGATACCGTCACGCTTGCTACAGCCCTCCGGACGACGACGATGCGACCGCCTACTCCTACCAGACCGCGATTCTCTCCTCCCTGAAGAACCTCCGGCATCTGGACTTCGAGTACTTCGACCCGGTCGACATCCCCAAACACTTCACCGATGCCCTCGCTACCTTCAGCCATCTCCAAACCCTCTGCCTTGCATCTGAAGGCCCTACCGACCACCTGACCTTCGAAGACTCGACCTTCTGCCTGGGCCGCGCGCTCCCGTCGCTCTCGCATTTCCGATCTTCCTTCCCCCTCGTCCCTCTCGTCCAGCTTCTGTCCCAGCCGTGCCCCAATCTGAAGCGCCTCGACGTCTGGATTGATGCCAAGGACCGCGACTCTTTCGCATGTCTGCCCTGGTCGAGCCTCACCAGCCTGACTCTTGATGTCGACATTGCATCCGGCGTCAAGCCCCTTCGCTTTTTCTCCTCCTCCCTGAAGAAGGCGCTCTTCCCCTCGAACGTACGCCTTTCCTCTCCATCAACAAACGATGGTTAGTAACGTTTTTCTTCGCTTGTAGCACAATCAGCTAGCGGTTGGTCTCCCTCTCCGTCACCTCAAGATCACCGACATTGCCCTCTTCGGCACAGTCAGCGGACGTGACCGCCTCGATATCGGCGACACGAAGGACTTCCTCGCGCTCCTCGCGCACCTGTCTCTCGTCTCCTTGGAGCTTGAGCTCTTTCCGAAGCTTCAAGCGCCGCTTTCGACTCTCGTCGTACCTGAGATCAAGAACCTCCACTTCCGTGTCTTCCGTAACGGACACAAGGACTTCGACGCGCTCAAGCCGGTGCGTTCCCTTCACGCCATCAGAAAGCCTTGTCTGACCCGCTGTTGTGCAGGAGGTGCCGAAAAAGCTGTTCGACATCCTCGCCTGTTTTCCTTCGGCCTCGTTCGTCCATCTCCACGGGATCGAGTTCTGCCTCGACACCGCAACTGCGAGCACCTCGCCCGACTCGCTCGATTTCAAGCTGGAGCGGCCGACCCTCTTCACTCTCGTTTCCTGCCTCGAGACTGACTCGGCCGTCCTCCGGCTCGACTGGCACCCTCCGTACAACGACTCGATGGTCTACCGTTGGACGAGGGCGACGAAGGAGCAGACCTTCCAGGCGGAGCGGGTGAGGCGGGTTTGAGCGGGACGAGGTCGATTTCGGAAACCTTTGAGCGGCAGGGTGCGTTTCTTTTCTCATCCCCCTCTCTTCAAACACGTCGTACTCACCCCTCTTCCGGCAGATGTGGCGCGACGAGCTATCCGGGACGACGCTTGTACGGTCGAAGAGTTTCTCCCGCTCTCGAATCTGCGAATGTTTCGGTTTGCGCTACTCTTCCCGCGCCCGTCACTACTGCGTCTCACGGCGAGCGCAGCCACGGACCTCGCTCGCACGGCTTGCACGGGTGCCGTGAGGGTGTCGGGCGTTTTGCTCCGCAGAGCCGGATCCTGCGTTTCCTTGAGGCTTGAGCAAGACGCGCTCCTCGGCGTTCCAAGTGCCCGGAGTTCCAGCCGGTGTGACGGGGTGAGTCCCGCAGCTGGACGAGCGCGGGCACAGCGTAGAGTAGTTCAGGAGGCCCTCCTCGCCCTCTTCTCCCGGCTTCCGTGCACTGCTCGAGTCGCCGCAGCTTCGCACTCCCATTCAAGCATGGACAGCGATGCACTCGCGGACGATTGCGAGCAGGAAGGGCGGGATAGACGAGCTGACTCTCGGTTTCCTCCTGATCACCCGAGGCGCAGGTTGCATCGTCGGCGTGCGGGACAGGTCGCAGTGGTCGAGAGCCTTTCTTGCGTCCCGTGTGTGCTGAGGGCAGCGGTGGTCGGACGGCTCGGGACCGTTCAAAGGAGCTGACCGCTGACCGGTTTTCCTCCCTCTCTTCAGCCTCCTCCGCCCGCATCGCTGGCACTTTCCTGGAAGGGGAGAGCAGTCGCGGGCGGTAAGCATCGCACCTCGTCATGGCTCTCGATACGCCCTATCACATTGCGGATGCACACCATGTCTCTCCCCCTCTCATCGCAGCCTTCGCAACGATTGCTGCCATCGTGGACCCCTTCCCGCTCTTCGCCAGCAGGCTGGACAAGACCCGCAAGCAGCGTGGACCAGCTGACGATCAGAGGGCATCGTCTGAGCGCCGGGCGGTCTTTCCAACCCCTTTCATCTTCCTCCTCGTCCCGACCGCCTGGCCAGAGCCGCTTTCTCCCGCTTCCTCGGCCTCCTACAAGGTCCCGCTGGGCACAGTGTGCTCACTTACCAGGGACACGGGAGCCAAGCGACCTCGGTGCGATCGAGCAAGGAGCGTCGCCGGGAAAACGGGAAGAGGGCGCACCTCTTTCTCCATGGCCTGCTCGGTGCGCTCCTTCGCCTGCTTCACCTTCCTTGACCGGTCAGCCTTTCCTTCTGCGATACCTCAGCTTTTCACGCCACCCTCGTTCCCTCGCTCCCGACCTCGATGCTTCGCCTTTTCCTTTCCCTTTCCGCCGCCGCGCTCTTCCTCGCCTCGGGATCCCTCGCTTCCGCCCCGACGACGTCGGTCTCGACCTTCTACCACTACCCGTGCGGCAAGCTCGACAGCCTCCATTGGGTCCCGGACGACTCGGCCTGCAAGGCGGGCTACACGCTCTCAACCGGTCTTGTCGTCCCGCACACGATGACCTGCACCTTTGACGATGGCGGCTACTACTGCGGCGCCAAGGGTTCCGAGTGAGTCTCCTGCTGGTTTTGAAGGACGAGGACATGGCTAATTTGATCCTTTTTCTCGCAGGTGCGAGGACACCTGGGTTCGTTGTCCCTTCTTAAGCTTTCCTCCCGCGCTGACCGACTTCTCTTCTTCAGGACTGTGCCCACGGTCTCGTCTGCAAGAAGAACTACCGGAGCAAGGTCAAGAAGTGCGTGCACCCGCGCCCGAACCCGTCGCCGCTGCCCAAGCCGCTCGAGAAGCGCAAGCAGTCCGTCTGCCCTGGCGATCAGGTCTCCTGCAGCCTCGGCGCCGGTCACCTTGGCTTCGAGTGCATCGACGTCAACTCGAACCTCGAGCAGTGCGGCGGGTGCGCCTCGGCGGGCGGCGTTGACTGCACCTCTCTTCCTGGCGTCGAGGCCGTGACTTGCGGTACGCTCTCCCTTTCCTTTTCTCACATACTTCTACGTCACTGAAGCTCGCCGTTCCAGCCCACGGCGCCTGCAAGGTCCTCTCTTGCTCCCCCGGCCACTCTTTCCACTTCCGCCAGCGCACCTGCGTCCCGTCGCTCGTCATCAACTGAAGCGCCCGCCCCTTTTCGGTCACAACCATTTCTCAGTAGTCTCCCTGTTCTTCCGTCCGATTCTTGTGCTGTCTCCTCGCGGGCCACCGCTTCCTTTTCTTCGTGTTCCTCGACCCCTCGTCCTGTTTGCGCTGTACCCCACCAGTTGCCCCCCTTCTTCTGTCCTGTAGCGCCGTCGTACTCGGTATCGCTCTCGGTCGTAGTCAATTGCCGTCTTAGGTCGTCTTTCGGAACAAGCCTCGTCGGCCTTCTTCGGTTCCCGCTGGTGTTCGTGTGGCGTGACGGACTCTCTTGCAGAGGCAGCTATTCAAGAGCAGAAAGGAAGACGGGAAGGGGAGAGATTGGTGAAGGTCGAAGGTCGTGAAGCAGAAGGAGAGAAGGCGTGGCGTTCAGCTGAGATCGGGACGGGGCGGGGCGGTAAACCCTGGCGGGAGGAAGCGCTGCATGCGCTTAAAGTACCGGGCGTAGGCAGGGCCGGAGATGCCGCCGCGGCTGCAAGAGAGAAAAGGCGGAAGACGGGAGAAAGGGAGGGACAGGGGATGATGCAAGGAGCGGATCAGGCTTGCAGTGAGAAAGAGGAGATAGATGGGTAGGAAAGGAGCAAGGGAGGGCAGGCGCACCGTCTCGTGTTGTTGAGGTACCTCTCCAACCCCCGGATGAGGTATTTCCTCATCTCCTCGCTTCCCCTGATCCCGCTCCGAAATGCGGCTGCACGGTGCTGGAGGAAGTACCACGCCGAGCGGTCGCCCTGCTGAGCCTGCTTACGGAGAAGGCACGAGAGGAAGCCGTTGACCTCCGCAGACCAGGCTGGGGCGAGTTGGTCGAAGAAGCGAGCGGTGGCGGTAAAGTGTCGATTAAGGGAGACGGAGGAGGCTGCGGAGCGGCGACAGGAAGGTCAGGTCACAGGATCAGGAGGAGGGTCGGGGAGGAAGAGGGGGTAAAGACAGACGAGGCGGAGCTTGGCCGTAGCCGAATCGCCCTGGACGAAGCGAATGTCAGCACTTCCCCCGCGGGACGAACACAGGAGGACATACCGCGGAAGTGAGCATCTCCCACATCAAAGTAGGACCGAACGATCTTGCTGTTGTGCTCCGAGAGGACGATCGGCTGGACGCACTCGTCGCGCTGGAAGAGCTGGATCTGGTCCCACTCCTCGGTGTCGCCCCAGCTGATTCCAATAAGGCGGTCGGCGACGTCGGCGGTCTTCTGCAGGTTGAAGTGGAGGTGAGCTCGGTGAAGGCAGAAGGTGGAAAGAAGGATGCGGAAAGAAGGGACATGAAGAAACGGCGAGAGAATCTCAAGCACCATGAGCCCCGGCTGAGTGAACCACAGGAAGCGAAGCACCGCCAGCGTTGCCTCGACCAAGCACTCGACGTCCTTTGCGACCTCCTCCCTCACCGGCCCTAACCCCCTGCCCGGATTTAGCGCCGCCCAATACTCCCTCTGCAGCTCCTCGTGAGCCTTCAGCGCCTGAGCCATTTCCACTGCGGCTCCTTGCTCCCAGTGCGTCGTCGCCAAGCGCGCCTTGCCCTTTGCCATGACGAGGTTGCAGCCCGGAAGAGTCGACCCTTCCGGGAACTGCTCCGTCGTGACGGGCGGAGGAGGGCGGGAGGGGTCGATGTAGGAGAGGTGGGGCGGCGGAAGTTGTCGTTGCGGACGTGAAAAGGGGCCGGGAGAAGGCTGGCGGGAAGAAGGGGGAGTTGGGATGCTCGATGCCCGGGAGCGGGCTCGTCCGCCCAGACTTGCGGAGCGTGCTGAACTGGGTGCCGTGCTGCTCGCAAGGTCGAACGACACCCTGGCTCGTAGCAGCGGACGGCTGCCCCTGGCCGGAGAAGGGGGTCGAGGCAGGCGGTTCTCGTAGGCGGGAGAGGGGGGACGGGGAGGTAGCGCTCCTCTCGCGGGCGAGGCAGCACGGGGAGGTACAAACGTAGAAAGCCGAGAAGTGGAAGGGGAAGGACCGGAAGGGGGGTAGGTCGCTCGAGTGGAACCCGGTGCGGGACCAGGTGAGGAAGAGAGGCGGGAGAGTGGGCGGGTCGGAGAGGAGGATATGCTGGTGCGGGAGGATGTTCTTGGTGGAAGTAGTGGTCGTGCACTTCCCGGACGGAGCGGAACAGGGCGCGCCTGTGTGGTCCAGTGGTGAGCTCGCGGAGGGGGAGAAATGACAGGGCGGGAAGAACGCACCAAGGGCGAGGGCGACGCCGGCCGTGTAGACATGTCGTCTGCGTCGTCTGCACTGCTGCTGGAGCTGGTTTGAGCGACGAGTGGGCGGAAGGAGGACAAGGGGCAGAGTTGCGCGATGTCCCGAGTGGGGACGCCCTCCGCGGAGGACAGGTTGTACTTACGACAAGCTCACAGAGTCCGCGTGACCCCCTGTGTGGCAGAAGCAGAGTCACAGCTCCACTTGCGGACGAGAAAGAGGAGGAGCCGAAGCCTGAAGCGGAAGCGGATACGACAGAAGGGCGAAAGCAGCGTGCGGAAGGGCAGAGAGAGTCTGTACGCGCCAAATCGGCCCTCTGGACGGTACAGAGCCCGCCGCGGTCGAGTCCTGTCGAGTGTGGTGAGCGGTAGGAGCGAAAGGAGATGAGGACGAGCTGGGTTGCTTCCGATCTCACCACCTGCTCGCTTGATGAGGGCTGCGACGACTTGCAGGCGGTGCTTGAGACCGCTACTGTGCCCTGCACTACCCGCCCGACCACCCGTCGCCGTCTGTTCCAGCCGCCTCTCTTCCTCCTCGTCCCCTCCACCTCCGTCTAAACCAGCCGACACAACGCCCAGGTCGGTGTTCAAGGACGCGCAGCCCGTCAGACAGTCCCGTAGGAGGTCGAGGACACCACTCGACGAGCGCCCCTCGTCGTTCAAGCCGCCTGCGCTTCGAGACCGCCTCGTCGAGCTTCTCGCCCACGGACACCCTCGGCAGGCCCTGCGCGTCTTCCAAGAGGTCCTCGAGATCCCGCACAAGAGGGCAAGGGTCAGTCACGCCGAGGGGCTCGTCCGGCTCTTCCTCCAATATCGCCAACCTCGAGTCGCCTTCGAGGCCATCGAGTCGCTCAAGGCCAAAGGCTACGCCGTTCCACCTTCCCTTGCCGCCAGACTCCTCCACGACCTTTCCGACGAGTTCGTCACCGAGCAAGACCGCCTCGTCACCGTCCTCGCCTGGTTCACCGAGGGCGTCCTGGAGGAAAAGGCGCAGCAGAGGCAGGCAGACGAGCAAGTCCTCGAGACCGCCCTCCGCACGCTGGTCAAGATCGGCCGTCTCGACTGGCTTGCCGAGGTCTTCCGCCTCTACCGCGACACGCTCCAGCCGGGCGAGACCGGCTCGCCGGCTCTCTGGGCGCTCGCCATCTCGGCCCAGGCGAACGATGGCGACGTACGCGGAGCTCGTGCGCTCTTCGATGTATGGCGATTTGCGGCAGCGCGCAACGATCCCGATTCCCTGTCTTCGTCGTCGGCGCCCTATCTCGCCCTTCTCACCTACTACGCCGACAACTCGCCCCCTCTTCCCGCCTCCCGCGATCCCGCGTACGCCTTCCTCGCCGAGTTCCGCTCGGACGCCCCCGCACCCTCAACAGCCCTCCTCAACACCCTCCTCCGCATCGAGCTCCGCCGGAACCGGTTCTCCTCCTTCTGGGGCTTGTGGGCCCGATTCGACCATCTCGACGTCGAGCGCAGCCCGCTCTCGTGGTCGTTCGCGCTGCAGGCGCTCGTCCAGAGCGACATGAAGCGTAAGAAGAACGCACGCGGGCGCAAGCATAACAGCCCGCTCCTGTCGTCCTCCCCCATATCCTACTCCGAGCTCCGCACCCCTTCCGCCCGAACCCTCTTCCATACCCTCTTGATCGACCGCCTCGAACGGACGCACCACCGCCCGTCCCTCCGCCTTCCTCACTCCGCCCACGACTCGCTCTCGACCTACCTCCTCAACTCCTTCCTCGACCTCTTCATCCTCCGCCGGCAGGACTACCTCGCCGCCTGCGTCGTCCTCGAGACCTTCCGGGTGCACCGCCTCGAGCCCGATGCGCGCACGCACGGCAGCGTCGTAGTCGGTGTCGTGCGCAACTGGGAGCAAGGCCGGCTCGGGAACCGCCTCGCCGGCGAGGAGGCAGAGGCGGCGGCGAGTGATCCGTACGGGCTCGGCGAGCTCGACAAGCGCAAGCAGCGCCGCGCCGAGGCGCTCGGCGGGCCCAGGTCGCTCGCCATGATCCGGTCGATTTTGGAGGGGAGGAAGCACCGCGTCGCGCTCTGGACGGCGCCGCCGACGCCGTCTCTGGACGAAGCCGACGAGGTCGTGGCCGCGACGGAGGAGGGGGAAGAGGCCGAGCCCGACTCCCTTCTCGAGTCGCTCCCTCCCCTCCCAGAGGAGCGCCTGAGCGAGCTGCGCGACCTCGGGTACCTCGTCGCGCTCCTCCGCCGCTGCACCGGCCTCAGCGAAGAGGAGTGGGGCAAGGCGATGGCGGAGACAAGGAAGGAAATGCTGCCGGACGGGAAGGCGGCCAAGGAGGGTGGAGAGGGAGAAGCGGGCGGCGAGGAGGAGCAGAAGGCAACGATCACGAAGCAGCGTAGATGGCAGCATCGGGCGTATGGAGCGTCGCTGAGGCGGTAGGAATGAAGCATGATCTTCCCCACTCAACTCCTGCTGCCTTCCTCCTTTCCTCCCGCTTTCTCTCGAGCTCTCTGTCCATTCGCAAGTCGCGAGAACGTATGTAATGCACGAAAGGAGAACAGACCAGAGTACAGGAGGGAGGAAGAGGTGTTACGGCAGAGACCGAATGAGAATGACAACGACAGGGACGGCACTGCTTGGGGAGACCAGGTGAAGCGAGGCTTATGACACTGTACAACACCGAGGGAGGCTTTAACAAGAGAAGAAACGAGGGAAGAGGCGAATGAAGATGGCCTGGAGGAGAAGGCGGAGCGGGGAAGGGGAAGACGGCGAGCGGTGAAGATAGCGGAGGAGAGGGACGGGCGAAGAGGCGGGTGATGAGGTCGGGCCTGAACGAGGGAACCCGTCAGGCTGAGGGGAAGAGGAAAAGGAAAAGAAGAGAACGCACCTGCTCCTCACTTGGTCAGAAGCCGTTTGCTGAGCGTCATCATCGCCCACTCGCCGATGGCGCTCGACCCGGCAGGCTTGCACTTAGCAAAGTGCTGGTGCATCCGACCCGTGTGGACGGCGTCGGGGGCGCCGATCTCGCGCTCGCGGCCCGTCCACCGGTAGTCGTTGTTCGGGTAGCTCTTGTGGCACTTGTCACGAGAGGTGTTCTGGCACTCCTGGAGACGCCACCACGCGTAGGTGTTCATCGTCTCGACCGGGTTGACGACGAGGTCGTCAGGAAGGAAGTGAAGCCAGGTGTAGACGGTGCCGACCTGGGCGGTAGGAACGAAGACGCCGTCGACCAGCTCGGCGGGAACGATCGACGGACCGGTGCGACCGAAGGTGAGGATGTACGGCGCGCGTGCGCCGTCGAGGAGGATGTAGCGGTGAGCGCGGGCGCAATCGAACCGGAAGGAGGCGGCGGTGTATTGTTCGTCGCCCGAGGCAGCGCGGGCGAGCGGCAAGGTCGAGTTGTTCGTCTCGTCGTCGAGGTGAAGCTGGTGGAGCGGCGCATCCTTGCCCGTCTGCAAATGGAGCGGGACGTTAGAAAGACAGGAAAAAGAGGAAGAGGCAGAAAGGGCGCACTCCGACGAGCACGGCAAAGAGCGAAGTGCTGTTCTTCTCGACGGGGTCGAGCGGGTGGGTGAAAACCTTGGTCGGTGCCCGTGTCCTCTCTTTGCACTCGCTGGCCTTGCCGCCCTTGCTCTTCTTGCTCCGCTTCGATGCCTCGAAGTCCTGCAAAACGGGGAAAAGAGTCAGTCACGACAGGAAGCGAAGGCAGGAGAGTGGTAGCGCACGTCGTCGTCGTTGGCGTCAGTCTCCACCGAATACTCGCTCGACGCCCTCCTCGACCGCTTCGTCTTGCGGGAAATCGGGCTGGGACTCGCCGACGACCTGCGCGTCGACTTGGCCTTGCCAGCCTGCGACGGCATGGTCGCCTCGATCGAGTCGGGCGACTCGAGCTGCAGCGGCGGAACCGGCAGGTCCATCGGGAAGGACGACGCCATCTCCGCTGGGGTCGGGCAGAACTGCGGAACCGCCTCGATGGGCGTCGAGAGCGGGATGCTGAACTGCTGGTAGAAGGCGAGCGTCGCCGGGTTGAGCGGCGGGAAGTCGAGCGCGGAGGACGGGCCCGCGAGGGTGAGCGCCGTGCTCGGGAAGACGGCTGAGGACGAGGACGAGTTGCCGAGGTCGACGGGGCCGAACGCCGGGCTCGTCAATGCAGAGAACGCATTGCTCAGGTCGAGTGCGCACGACGGCTGAGACGGCAGCTCCGTGCTGAACTCGGCAGCAGGGTCGAAGGCCAGGATCATCGGCGAGGTGTTCGGGCTCGACGAGCTGAGCGTGCCGACGTTGCTGGACGCGTAAGCATCGTAGTCGGTTAGGTCGTCCAGCGCCGACCTGGTGAAGGACGACGAAGGCGCAGTCGACGGGAACGCCTGCTGGGAGAGGACGAGGCTGTCGAGCGGGGCGATGTCGGCGTCCGTGACGAGCGCGGAGGAGAGCGCGGTCGTCGGCTCGAGCGGTGGGCTAGCCCACTCGAAGCCATTGCGGGTCGGGAGCCAGGCGGCGGGCTTGACGGCGGCGAGGGCGGTCGACTGCGGCGGAAGACCGGGCGAGAGCGAGATGCGCTGCTGCTGTTGGTGCTCCGCCTTGACCGACAGGAACTGCTGAATGAGCTGAAAGTCTCGAGTTGCCACTGAGGGAGATGCACCGTCAGTAGGAGGTCGGCTAGACGAGGAACAGGAAGAGATGTACAGACGGCCTCCCACAGCAGCGTGTGTTCCTCATCAAGCGCCGCCTTCATCTGCTGAAGCTTGTCGTGCTGCTCTTTGAACTCGCCGAGGCGGTCGACGTAGTCTGTTCAGGGAGAAGCGAGTCAGCGCACGAGGCGGGTGAAGTGAGGGAGGGGGAAGACAAGAGCGAGCCACGCACACGACGCTGCGGTACATGTGTCGTAGGGCTGTATGGACATGGTGGTGGATCTGGTCGAGGCGGATAAGGAGAAGAGGGGAGAGATAGGTGGCAGGGACGGGAGGAGGGAGAGAGGCGGACAGGCCAAGGACGGCGACGACACTGTCGCGCGACAGTCGCCTGAAATCGGAACGGCAAGCCGCCCCAAGCCTCGCCTCTACGGCAGCGCGCCAGCCAAATAAGCGGTACAAGGCGCGGCGGAGCTAGAGTCGGAGCGGCAGGAGCGAACTTGGAGGCTTCCGCGAGCGGAATCGTCGTCCGAAGGTTGGCCGATCCGCTCCGTGCTGCTGTTCCCGTCTCCAAGAGTCCGCCGGGCGTCAGTCGTGTGAGCGCGCAAGGTAGCGCGTCCAACCAGCGCGAGCCGGAAGGGCCACGACCCCCTCGAGCTGATGAAGCTGAATGAGCGCCGTCCGCGCCCTTGAAGCGGCTCAGCTGGCTTCTGCCGCTTCCTAGTCACCTGTGGACGAGATAGAGCCCCCGCCGGCGACCGTACAGCCCTGCCCGCGAGCCTCTCCCTCCCTTTTCCTCCTCGACTCTTGCCGGACGCCAATTTCGGTGATCGGCACTGCAGCTCTTGGCTCGTCGGCAGCAGTACTGCCTCTCTACACCGCTCGAACGTGCACCGCGGCACCTCCCGCTGCACCTTGGCCAGGACGAAGCCGTCCCGTCGCTGTCCGTTTTCCTCCTTCCCGCTCTCCCACTTCCACAAAACAAGCGTCGTCATCGTCTCTCCCTCGCAGATGAGGGCGGCGCGCGGCAAGAACGAGAGCAGCTTTTTTTTGGCACGCTAGTGGAGTGTACATACAACGGGGAGATCAAAGCTAGTAAAGGGAGAGAAGAGGAAGAAAGCCGCCGCCGACGGAACCACCTCTCGAGTCGTCGCGCCAGGCTCTTCACATAGCATCCTGGATGTTCACCGGCATCTCGTCGATCTGGATTGGCGCGCAGAGGTCAGTAACGGCAGACGGAGACAGTGGAAAGACTGCACGACGCACCTGGGTGGCGTAGTACTGCTCGAGGTCGCGGAGGATCTTGATGTCCTCGTTCGTGACGAACTAGCAGTGCAGAACAGACGCGTTAGGACCAAGAGCACCGGCGTCAAGTCGCGCGACCTGTGGGAGACGGATGAGAGAAAAAACGCACGTTGATGGCGACACCCTTCCGTCCGAACCGTCCAGAGCGACCGATGCGGTGAATGTAGTTCTCACGGTTGCTCGGCAGGTCGTAGTTGATGACCTGGTCGCACGGGAAGCGAGGGAAAAAGGGGTCAGCCCTGCCTCCGGAAGACGAGGCGTTTCCGCCCTGCACCGCCGGGACTAGGCCCCCGCCCCTGGGCTGATCGGAAGTGGCTGGTGGCAGGGGACAGACAAGGCGGAAAGGACGCACCAAGGAGACCTGCTGCACGTCCAGCCCGCGCGCCCACACGTCCGTCGTGATGAGCACGCGCGACGAGCCCGAGCGGAACTCGCTCATGATCGCGTCGCGCTCCTTCTGCGGCCTGAGTGGGCGTGGAGGATTCGGATCGCAGCCGGTTGTGAATCAGTCTCGAGGGTATTCCGAGAGGGAGAGAGCGGGACATACTGCTCGCCGTGCATGCTCGAGACGGTAAAGTTCGCCTCGCGCATCTTCTCCGTCAGCCAATCGACCTGGTAGGAAGAAGAAGACCGGGTCAGTCAGCAGGTCAGGTCAAGAGAGGAAGCGGAGGACCGACCTTTCGGCGGGTGTTGCAGAAGATGACGGCCTGCGGAGACGAGTACGTCAGTCTCAGAAGGTCGAGCATGTAGGAAGAAGAGAGAAAGCGCACCTGAGTGATGGTAAGCGTGTCGTACAAGTCGCACAGGGTGTCAAACTTCCAGTCCTCCTTCTCGACCGCGACGAAGAACTGCTTGATGCCCTCGAGCGTCAGCTCGTCACGCTTGACGAGGATGCGCACCGGGTCAGACATGAACTTGGTCGTGAGCTCGAGGACGTCGTGGGGGAGGGTGGCGGAGAGGACGACGACCTGTGCGGGGCGGAAAGTCAGAAACGCGGCCTGAGAAGAAGGAAGCGTGGGAGACGCACCTGGGTCTGAGGGGGAAGGTAGCGGTAGACGTCGTAGATCTGGTCCATGAAGCCGCGGTTGAGAAGCTCGTCGGCCTCATCGAGGACGAGCATCTTGATGTTGCGGGTACGGAGGTGGCGGCGCTTGATCATGTCAAACACGCGTCCGGGGGTACCAGAGACGATCTGCTGGCCGTGCTCGAGCTTGCGGATGTCCTCGCCGATCGAGGTGCCACCGATGCAGGCGTGGCAGGAGACGTTCATGTAGTCTGCACGGGGTCAAGAACCGTCAGATCGAGCTGGAATGCAATGGGAGGGCAGAAAACGTACCACCAAGAGCGAGGACGACAGACTGGATCTGAGTGGCCAGTTCGCGGGTCGGGGAGAGGACGAGGGCCTGAGTCTCGCGGACGGAGGAGTCGATAGACTGGAGCATCGAGATGGAGAAGGTCGCCGTTTTACCGGTACCGGATTGCGCCTGGCGGGAAGAAGGCGGATGAGTACAGTCAGGAAAGGAAGGGAAAGGGAAGGGGCTTACCTGGGCGATGACATCGCGGCCCTTGATGACCGGGGCAATGGCACGCTGCTGGATGGCGGAAGGCTTCTCGAAACCTGCGGAAGGGGGCAAGGTGAGATGGGAAGGGAGGTTGCGAGGAAAAGGGGAGAAACGAACCGTAGGCGTAGATACCGCGAAGGAGGTCCTCCTTGAGGCCGAGGGCGTCGAACGTCGGGGCCTGCACGGTGAGAAGAAGGTGAGTACGCGCAGATTGGAGTGGACTGGGGGACGGGGACGCACGACACTGACGGTCTCGGAAGTCTCGAAGACGAGCTTGCTGTCCTTGGCGCGGTCCATCTGCGGAAGGAGCAAGCGGCGTCAGTACTGTCCGATGGAAGAGATGCGCGTACTGCTGTTCCTCCAGACGGCCTCGCTCCCGCACTCCCAACTCGGCAGGCTGCTCCACCCGGCGGGACCAGCAGCCCCTCGCCGCCGCGAACAAGCCTGCGCGTCCGCACCGCTCCGTCCTGCAACTGTCCCTGACACTGTTCCGTCGTGATCCTGGTGCTGTGTTGTGTCTGTTGCGGTGGTGAAGCGAGTCGAGGCGGAGAGGATGAGGACGAGATGACCTCGCACACTCGCTGGACGGGTGGCGGCAAATGGTGAGGGTAGCCTACGGTGTGTAGTGACGCTAGAGTGTCGGTAGAGCGAGTACTCGAGCAGTCAGCGGAGCAAGAGACCAACTCTCGTCCGCCACCTCGTCGACCTCTTGCGCCGCCTTCCCTCCGCTCCTACACCCTCTTAGAGCTGCTAGGCACAGTTACAGCACTCCGAGGCACCCTCTGCGCCCACCGGTCATCCGCGTGCTCCGCCCCTCGTCTTGCTGCACCTCCCCGCCTGCGACTGCTCCTCCTTCCTCTCACTCCCTCGGGACAGCTCAAGGTGCGCCCTTACCGCCCTCATATACACTACACGAGTTATTCTGACCCGCTCACACACAGGCGTCTGCTCCTTCGACCCTCGCCCACCTTTCGAGCACCACCTTCCTCTCTCCGTTCCGTCGCCTCAACATGGCCTCGTCTGTCATCGAGGACTCGCGCGCACTCGCCGAGGACGCAGACCTCTTCGAGCGCTCCCTCACCTCCCTCCTCCTCTCCCTCGAGGCACCCGTCACCACCCACCGCGACCGCCTCTCGACCGCCCACCGCGCCTCCGACCTCCTTAACCGCGTCGTCTCCCGCTCAGACGCCCTCTACGGCTCCCTCCAACCCAACAACGACGAGCGCACCCGCGAGATCGACGCCCTGACAGGCGGCGGCTCGGGAGGTGACCTGGCCGAGTTCTACCAGCGCCTCGCCAAGGTCAAGGACTACCACCGCAAGTACCCGACCACGGCCAACGTCGCCGTCGGAGGGGACCGCGACGTCGACTTTGCGGCGCTCGAGGGTGCCGACCCGGAGTGGCTCGACAAGAAGTTCACTGGCGAGGAGGGCCTCGGGCGGTATCTCGACCTGCACGAGCTGCACGACCAGTGGAACAACCTCGCGCCGTCCTCGGCGAGCGGCGCGGCGAGCGCCGGCGGGTGGAAGCGCTACACCTACCTGCAGTACCTCGGCGCGGTCGCGTCCTTCTCCCTCTCCCTCCAGCTCAAGGCGTCGCCCGAGTACGCCAAGTACCTCACCAACCTCCTCTCCTACCTCTCCGGCTTCTACGAGCGGGTACTGCCCCTCGGAGATCTCGACGAGGTGCTCAAGGCGGCGGACGACGACTTTGCGAAGCGGTGGGAGGCGGGCGAGGTGCCGGGGTGGTCGAAGCAGGCGGAGGAGAGCGAGGAGAAGAAGGAGGGCGAGGGGATCTGGTGTGCTGCCTGTGCGTTCATTCCCTCTGCTTCTACTCTCTCGCTTTCTCATCCTTTCCTCCCGCAGGCCAAAAATCCTTTACCAAGGACTCGGTCTACCAGGCGCACCTGACGGGCAAGAAGCACATCAAGGCGGCGGCGAAGCTCTCCGGCGAGACGAACGGCTCCGCCGACTCCCCCACCCCTTCCTCCTCATCCTCCAACCTCGCCGCGCTGCGGCAACAAAAGAACCGCGCGACCGCGCTCAAGGAGGCCCTTATCTCGGCCCTCCTCTCCTCGACGTCCACCCCGCCCGGCCCGCTCGCACAAAACCTCGCCGACACGCAGGCGAACACGGAGCGCCGCGCGGCGCTGACGGACAAGGAGCGCGCCGCCGAGATCGAGGAGCTCGAGGCGCGCGAGGCGGCCGAGGCGGCGGCGGCTGCCGCCGCGGCGCAGAAGAAGCACGTCGAGGCGACGGGCAACGCTGGCGAGGACGACGAGGACGAGGGACGGATCTACAACCCGCTCAAGCTGCCGCTTGGGTGGGACGGCAAGCCCATCCCGTACTGGCTATACAAGCTCCACGGCCTTGGCGTCGAGTACAAGTGCGAGATCTGCTCCGACCACGTCTACCAGGGCCGGTGCGTCTCCCTCTCTTTTTCTTCCGCCTTCTGAAGGCGACTGACCTTTCTTCCCTCGCGAACAGCAAAAACTTTGAGCGCCACTTCCAGGAGTCGCGCCACGCGTTCGGCATGCGTGCGCTCGGCCTGCCCAACACGAAGCACTTCCATGAGATCACCCGCATTGAGGACGCTTTGGCTCGTACGTCGTCCGCTCCTTCTCCCCTTCCGCCCCTTTCTCCGAACTCGGACGAAGACTGATTGCTCTTCTCGGACTCGTGCAGTTGCCGAGAAGCTCAAGCAGGAGGGTCGCGCCGAACTCAGCGCGGCGGAGCTGACCGAGGAGCTCGAGGACGAGGAGGGAAATGTGTACAACCGCAAGGTGCGTCTTTTCCTTTTCCCTCTTCTCTCCTATACCTCGCGCTGACGCGATTCCATCCGCCACTCAAGACGTACGAGGATTTGAAGCGCCAAGGACTGGTGTGAAGGAGAAGAGGCGGTATTCGCTCTTGTTGTACCTGCAACGGCCGCGAAGCGTTGCTCTTCCGTCCTCCTCTCTTGTCCACAAGGGACAGCGAGCTCTCCGAACAGATCAGCGGCAAGAAAGGGCGCGGAACGAACTGCTTGCGGGTTCCAGGGGCCTGAACTGATCGATATATACGGGTGAGAGGGAGATACTGCTGAGGCGGGGAAACGACGGATGTACACGAGTGGACCTGCGGGAGAGCGATAACAACAAAAGAGGCGGGGGAGGGCAAGGGAGAGATCTGAAACCGCCTTCAATAGCCTCAACCGCTCCTCTTCTTCATCTTCTCCCGGCGCTTCGCCTCCCTCTCCTCCTTCGCCTCCCTGTCCCTCTTCTCGCGGTACGTTCTCACGTCCTCGCCGACGCTAAACCCGTGCCGCTTGAGGAGCGCCTCGAAGTGTGTCGGCTCGAGTCCGGCCATCCAGGCGGCAACGGCGACGCCTTCCTCGGGCTTGAGCGGGGTGAACGGCGCAGGAGCGGCGGTCGGCGCCGGGGTCGGGACAAGGGAGAGGGTGAAGATTGTCACGGGGCCGGAGGGAGTTGGAGTAGGATGGACGATGCCATCCCGCTCGCGGAGGCCGATGCCGCTCAGCACGCCGCCGACGGCCGACTCGGCGCCACCGACGACACCACCGACCACTGAGTCGACGCCGCCGACGAGGGAGGTCGCTTGCGAGACAACGCCGCCGACCACAGACGTTGCGTCACTCGCGACACCGCCGACGACCGAAGTCGCCTGCGAGACGACACCGCCGGCGACGGAGGTCACGTCGCCGACGACCGAGGTCACGTCGCCGACAACGGACGTCGCCCCGCTGACGACCTCGCCCAGGCCGCTCGTCACGTCCGACACGACGCTGCCAAGCCCGGAAGTGACGCCGCCAACGATCGAGGTCACGTCCGAGATGACGGGCGAGAGGAGACTCTCCGGGACTTGAATGAGGGAGGTGAGGAAGCCCGGGAGGTTGGTGAGGAGGCCGAGCGCGGAGGGAATGATCTGGAGCACGCCGCCGACGCACTCTGCGACGCTCGTGAGCTCGCCGAGGAGGCTTTGCAGGTCGCTGAGGAGGTCGGCGGAGAGCGTGACGCCGCCGGCGGTGAAGACGATGGCTGGAGAAAGGGAAGGAGGAGGAAAGGCCCAGAGAAAAAGGTCAGCTTGCCGGCAAGTCAGGGAGAAATAGACAGGAAACGCACTGTACGGGACGGCCTTTTGCGAGTACGCAAAGCTCGGAGCGACGTAGCCGCCAATCGAGACGCGGCTGACGATGTCGATGTCGAGGCCGGCACCCTGGTTGACGAGCAGCGGCAAGCTTCCGAGCGCGCCCTTGGTGAGGACCGTCGGCTTGACCTGCTCCGAGTACGGGCCGGGCGTCTCGCCAGCGTTGGTGGTGAAGGTCTCAGCGAAGGTGTAGTCGTAGGTCGCGTACGTGGTGCCGGACTGCGCCGCCGTGCCCTTGAGCGTCTCGATCGTCAAGAACGTCTCGAGGTTGTTGTCGAGGCGGAAGTCGAAGGACGCGGTGGAGTTGCACAACGCCTCGACGAGATCGAGGTAAATGACGATGTCCGAGACGAGCGGGATACCCTGGCCTGGGAATGACGACGCGAGTGAGATGCCGCTGAAGGCCTGGTCGAGGCTGTCATAGGGCGAAGACTCGGCGTCGCCGACGATGGTGATGGGGATCTGGGGGAGAGGACGATCAGCCTTGAGGAGAAGGGCCAGGCAAGCGAGAGAAGCGCACCTGGCCGGAAGTCTCGAGGTACTGCGCGAGCAGGTCCTCCGCAACCGCGTTGTTCGGGTCGGTGGGCATGTAGTGGAACTCCGAGGCGAGCGAGAGGGCGCCCGTGTAGATGTCGAGCGGGTTGACGTAGGCGCGGCCGACGTAGGTGTCGCGGTAGATCACTTGGAACGAGTCCTGGTTGGTGTGAAGCACCAGCGGTGCCGGGTTGTTGAGCTCGACGGTGAGGGTAATGCGGAGGAAGTCTGAACCGCCAGCGGTCGGGTTGAAGGGGTCGCCGCTTCCGCCGCCAATGACCGCGGGAGCTGCGGCGGGGGAGGAAAGGTCAGTTTCGATGCAACCTTCGAGCACAGATAGAAGTAACGGTCGCAGGCGAGAGCCTGGCGCAAAGGAGTAAGGACTCACTAGCCGGAATCGTTGCCTGACCGCCGAAGCCGTCGATGCCTTGGAAGCTCGCGGCGATGTTCTCGAAGGGGATACCGTTGATCGGGACTGCAAGGGGGAGATCTGAGTTTGCGCCGGGCGGAACAGAAGGAAGGAGAGGGAGGACACACTATTGCCGGCCTTGGTCTGCGCAGTCACGTTCGCACCGCCGTGGAGGGTGAAGGCGACAGACGACTCGAGGGTAACGCCCGCGAAGAACGAGTCGTAGGCATCGTTGTTGACGGAAACGAAGGGAGAGGCTTGCGTGATCGCGAGTACGAGCGCGGCATCGTTGCCCGTTGAGGTCTCGGCAGAGACGACGTCCTGCACCGGTACTTGAAGAACGCCCGCGTCGCTTCCGCCGTAATTGATGTAGAACTGCGAGGGAGGCGTGGTCAGAGAAGGCACGGAGAAAGACCGGACGAAGACGCACGTCGCCGCCGGCTTGAATGGCGGTGAGGGAGAAGCCGAAGGGGTTGCGGTACGTGACGTCCGTCTCGTTCGATTGCACCAGGGCAGCGTAGGCTTGGTCCGCAGACTCGACGGTGACGATGAGGTCCTTGATGTCGATCTGCGGGAGGAAACGGTCAGCGCGCAAGGTTGGCAGGGAGGGGAGGAAGAGTAGCGCACCGCGGAGATGATGTCGTATGGACCGCCGGAAGGAAGCGAGACGTTGAGCGTGAGGGTCTTGAACGCTGCCGACAGCCAGGAGACGGGCGAGCTCTGCGCCGGCGTGATGACCGAGTCGCCAGTCACCTCGAGCGGGACGTCCTGGCCGAGGAGGAACTGGCTGAAGACCTCGCCGAGAGAAGCCAGTCCGGCTTGGTCGTCGCGATAGATGATCGTGCCCTCGAGAGGGAGCGAGACGGTCGACTTGGGCGGGAGGGTGAGATCGTTGCCGCTGACCGGGCCGACTGGAGACGAATGACGGTCAGTAGGGAGGTTCACTCGTGAAGCGTGAAGGAGAACGCAGAAGGGCGCACTCTCCGAGCCCTCATAGGACGCGATGAAGTTGACGGTCCCCAGCTCGAAGCCGAGGTTGGACTGGCTCGGAATGCTGGAGTCGACGGTGAGCTCGATACCGTTCGAAGCATCGCCTGGGAAGTCGGGATTGGCGAGAGTGACACCGGGCAGCTTGTTCAGGGCGTCGAAGGTGAGGTTCTTCGAAAGCGTGACTGATGGAACGAGGGGGTGAGTGCAAGGTATGGAAAAGGGGGAGGCTGGCGACGCACCATTGCTGAAGATGGTCTGCAGTGCCGAGACTTGCAGCGTATCAGTCTGAACGATCCACTCGAAGCTCGGGTTGTTGAGCAGGTAGCTGGCGAAGTTGGTGAAGGCGAATTCTGGAGGGTCAAAGGGTGAGCAGAAGGTCAAGTAATTGAGAGAGGAAGACTTGCCGTCCGTGATGGTGAGGACGCCGGTAGTCTCAAGGTTGGGTACGCCGGTCCCACCAGGGCTGCAGATAGCGGGGAGGTCGATGTTGGCGACTGTCGAGCCAAACGCGCCGCGAGGAAGATTCAGCAGAGCGAAAGGAAGGAACTAGCGAGAAGAACGCACTCTTGCTGCCCTGGAAGTAGACGTCGACACCGTCGGGGAACTCGATGAGGGCGTCGAAGGGCCCGCTGGAACGGGACAATGAGGAACGGTGAGAAGGTGGAGCAAGGTGAGGAGGATACGACGGAGAACGCACGCGTTGAGGAGACTCCCGGTCAGGGCGACCTTGAAGCCAGAGTCGGTGATATCGGTGACGTTGCCGCCGGTGAAGGCTATGAGAGGAGCGATGGTCAGCCGGTTCTTGAGAAGAGAGGAGACTAGGCCGGGAAACGGGCAGGGAAAGGGTTCGCAGCGCACAGAGTGTAGCCTCGTCGACAATGTGCGAGACGATGGTCCGTCCGAGCAAGCCGGTCAAGTACAGCACCGAGTCGTCGAGCGTAGTCGGAACCGACTGCTGCACGAAGGCGAGGTCGGTGACGAAGTCGTCGAGTGCGACGGTCGACTGGATACCGAGGTCTGTCCTGAGGTTGGCGACGGCGGCGAGGATCGTGTTCTGAACCGTGGCGGTCGTGCCCGTCGGTGCGCAGGTCTCCTTGTTGTCGTTGACCTGGCTCGTCACGGCGGTGTCGGTCGAGGCGAGGCCGAGGACGTACTGGAATTCGGGAACTGCGAGAGAGGAAGTCAGTCTCATGCATGAAGGCGGGCAGGAAAGGATACCGTGGAAGAGGGGGAAAGACACGTACGCAGGATGCCGAGGTCCACGTTGTTGGCCTGCGCGACGGCGATGAGGAAGTTGATGAGGAACTTGGGGTCGTCCGTCAGCTCGAAGTCGAGTGAACGACTCGTGATGTTCTTATGCCCGCCTGCCGAGATGACCGGGTCGAGCGTTGGCTGGTTGATCTGGCCGAGGAAGAAAGACGAGTAGGTCGCGTTGGCGATCACCGCCTGCAGGTTGATCGATGCGGTGAAGGGATTCGAGAGGTCGAACGTAGCCTGAGCTATGCCGGTGTCGGCAATGTCCTTCGGGAACGACAGAGAAGCGGCGGTGATGAGGAGCTGGTGGAGCGCCGGAATTGAGGTGTCGATCGAGATGGTGCCGAGGGCCTGGCTCAGACTGCCGTATGGCGTCGTCGAGCTGGTGCCGATGATGGACACGTTCGAGTCGATGCCCCTGTGGAGGAAGATCATCAGAAGAGGGAGGAAAGAACGACGGGGAAAGCGCCGCACTGGATGTAATTCTCCAAAAGCAATTGACCGGCAGTTGTCGGGGCACCGCCGCTCGGAGCGTAGCGAACTGCAGGGACAGGGGTCAGGGCCGGGAAGGAGGCGAGACGAGCAGAGGGAAAGACGGGGGAAGCGTGGCACTCACCCTCCGTGCCGAGCTCGTTCTCGTCGGGGATGAGGAGGAGGTCCCCAATGACGACAGTACCGACTTGCTGGTCCTGGAATTCGAGGCCGAAGACAACGTCGTTGGTGATGACGGTGATCTCGCTCGGGTTGTAGAGCGAAGCGTCGGCTGAGAGCGAAAGAAAGGGGTGAGTGTCGTTAGCTAGAAGGAGAGGGGGCGTCCGCACCGAGAATCTGGAGGTAGGTCGGGTAGCCATGGTGAACATCGAGGTTGCTCACGACGGTCGGGCGGGCGTTCAGGCTCTGGACACCAGCCAGGCTCGTCTGCACGTCGAAGGGAATACCGGTGATCGGGACTGCCAGCGCAATGAAGGGAGGAAGCGGGGTCAATTACGGTGTTTCCGGAGGACGGAGGAAGAAAGCAGAGTGCGACGAACTGTTGCCGGCGTTCGTCTGGGCCGTCACATTCGCACCGCCGTGCAGCGAGAAGGTCACGCCGTCCGTGTTGGTGACGGCGTTGAAGAAAGCAGCGAAGGCGTCGTTGTCGAGCGACTGCAGCGGCTGGTCCTTGAAGTCCAGGACGAGGGTTGCCTGTGATGAGAGGAGAGTGGGTCTAGCTGTCTACGAGGACCGAGAGAGTGGATGTGAACGTACGTTGTTGCCAGTCGAGGTCTCGGCACTCACAGCCTTGGCGAGAGGAAGTGCGAGCAGCGCGGTGTCGGTTCCGCCGTAGTTGAGGTAGAACTGCACGAAAAGATTGTGAGCTTTACGACTTGAAGTTGATGAGGAGAACGTACGTCACCACCAGCCTCCGCAGCCGTCAAAGAGAAGCCGAACGGGTTTTGGTAGATCGCTGTCGTGCGGTTGTTGGACGTCAAGGGAGCGTACGCCTCCGAGTCCTTCGTGATCTCGACCGTCAGATCCTCGAGCGTGACCTGCAAGAGGAGGAGAAGAGATGTATTAGCGAATTGCGTAAGAATGAAGAGTGCCAGAAACAGCGGACCGAGTGAATGATCTCGTATTGCCCGCCCGGGAGAATGACATCTGCAATCGACCAGGTCAGTCTGCGGTCGTGTAGACAAAGCGGAAGCCTCGACGAACTGAGGGTGAGCTTCTTGAATGCACTGCTGAGCCAGTCGACGGGCGAGTCGGGCTGCGCCGGCGAGATGACCTCTTCGCCCGTAACTTGCAGGGTCTGCTCGAGGAGAAAGTGAGTGGGTTGAGCGACAAGGACAAGTAAGGATGCGTACCTGGTTGTTGCCCTGAAGGAACTGCGAGAACAGCACGCCCAGCGAGTTGAGTCCCTTTGACGAAGAGCGGCGCACGATCTCGCCGGTCAAAGTAGCCGAGGTCGTAGCGAGAGGAGCGAGTGTGAGATCTTGGGCCGAGATGGGGCCGACTACATGGTAGAAAGAGTCAGCACCGGCGGTTGGGGAGAAAAAGCGGGAACAGGACGCGCCCTCTTCGCCTTCGAAGGACGCAATGAAGGTGGCCGTGCCCAGCTGGACGCCGAGGTTGGAAGACGACGGGATGGCGGTCTCGGTCTCGAGGGCGATGCCGTTCTCCGAATCGGAGGGGAAGTCGGGGCGAGTGATGGTGACTGCAGGAGGGGGAGTCAGCCTCGGGGAAGCAGGAGACGATAAACTTGAACCTGCCTCCAGGCAGGCCGTTGAACGCCGAGAACGAGATGTCCTTGCTCAACACGACGTTCTCGAAGATCGTCTGGAGGGCGAGAACGCGCAGCTTGCTTGTCGAAACTGTCCAGGTGAAGGACTGCTGGAGGAGCAGGTCCTGCGCGAAGGACGTGAAGCGGCTCTTGTCCGTGATGGTGAGAATAGCGGTCGTGGTGAGGTTGGGCACACCGCTTCCGCCGGAGGAGCAGATGGACGGGAGGGAGAGGTCGGCAATGTGGTGGTCCTGGTAGTAGACCTCGAGACCTTCCGGGAACTCGATCGACGCGTCGAAGGGCCCGCTGCGAGATGGAGAGAGGGGAGAACGGCGTGAGGAGGCGAGCTCGACATGGCGGAAGAGGGAGAGAAGGACCCACGCATTCAGCAGGCTTCCCGTCAGGTCGACGGTAAAGCCGCTGTTCGTCAGATTCGTGACCTGGCCAGACGAGAAGGAGAGCGTAGCCTGGTCGACAATATTCGAGACGACTAGGGACGGACGGGATCAGGGAAACCTCCGGAGAGAAAGTTGCGGAAAAGAGGACGTACTGGTCTTGCCGAGGATGCCGGTGAGGTAGAGCACACTGTCGTCGAGCTTGGTTGCGACGTTGTACTGGCTGAAGTCGAGGTCGGTCTGGTAGTCGTCGAGCTTGACGACCGACTCGATCGTCAGGTTCGTCTTGAGGTTCTGCACCGCCGCGAGGATGATGGCTTGTACTTGCTTCGTCGTCCCCGTTGGCGCACAAGTCTCGGGCGAAGGGTTGACCGACGTTGTGACCGACGACTCGGTCGAGCTGAGAGAGAGGACGTAGTTGAACTCGTCCACTGCGGGAAGAGCAGGGTCAGCACAAGCTCGAAAGAGAAGGGCGTAGACGGAAACGTACCCAGAATGCCGAGATCGACTCCATTGGCAGCAGCAACGGCTTCGAGGAAGCGGATGAGGTCCTTCGGATCCGTATTGAGAGCGAAGTCGAGCCCCTGCGAGGAGGCAGTCTGCTTGCCGGGCGTGCTGAAGACGGGTGACAGCTTCTCCTACTCGGCGGACGGACAAGAATGAGCTCAAGAGCCGTTTGAAAGGGAAGAGGAAAGCAAGGAGTAGAGGGAAGAAGCCCACCTTGACCTGACCGAGGTTGAGCCCGTCGTAGGTCGCGTTCGTGGTCACCTGAAGAAGGTTGACTGACGCTGTGAACGGGTTCTGCAGCGTCACGACGGCGGACGCAATGCCCGAGTCGGCGATATCGAGCGGGAAGGTGAGCGCTGCGAGACGAGTTGTCAGCTCTCTCTTCACTGAAGCGAGGAAGAGATACCTACAAGCCTGCGTGATGAGGTTCTGGTGCAGCGCCGGAATGACGGTGCCAAGCTGAATCGATTTGAGCGCCGCTTTAAGGGACGAGATGGGGGTCGTGTCGTCCGTCCCGGCGATGATGGTCGACGAATTGACGCCCTGGACGTAGTTGGCAAGGAGCGCTTGACCGGCCGTTAGTGCGGAGCTGCCGGACGGCTCGTAGTGGACTGAGAAGCGCAAAAATGAGCAGAGCGAAGGAGAAGGAGGCACGAGCGGACGTACCGGCCGTAGCGACGGTGTTCTCGCCAGGGACGAGAACCAGGTTGTCGATGTTGGCCGTACCGATCGACTGGTCCTGGAACTGCAGGCCGAACGCCACATCGCCGGTGCCGATTGTGATGTTGGACGGGTTGTAGAGGTGGGCGTTGACTGCGATGAGAGCTCGTGAGCGAGAGCGCGGGCGAACAAGGTGGAGAAAAGGGACGCACCGTTGATCTGCAGGTAGGATGAGTAGCCGTGGTAGACGTCCAGGTCGGACACCGTGGCTGGCTGGGCGTTAAGGCCTTGCAAGCCGAGCAGCGAGGTCGAAACCGAGAAGTCGATTGCGTCGAGGTTGAGCGCGCCGACTGCTGTGCCCGCAACCGTATCCGCCGCGCCATGTAGCGAGAAGGTCTTGCTCTCCCCGTCTGTGACATCGACGAGGAAGGACGAGAAGCCCGAGTTGTCTTGCGACTCAAATGGCACTCCGTTGAAGGAGAGGACGATCGTGCGCGCCGTGACGTCCGTCTTGGCGGGACTGGAAGGCACCTTGAGGAGCGCGAAGTCGCCATCGTCCCGCTTGCGAGAGCTCGAGCTGGAATCAGCGGCATAGATAGACGACGCAAGCGAGGTGATGTCGACCTGAGAGATCTCTCGTCAATACAGGTTGAGCAGGCGAGAAGGAGAGGAGAGGCGCACCGGGAAGGCGAACGGCAGGGAGAAGGCAGCGACGGTGTCGTCCGTTGAGAAGGCGGGCGACCACGGGTTGTCCGTCGAGAACTGCAGCGTGAGCGAGTTGATCTGGATCGAGTTGATGACCTGCAGGTTCTGGGCAGCCGGCTGGAAAGCGAGAAAGTGGTGAGTCTCGAGGGGCCGAGGTAGAGCGGAACGAAGGAAGCCTACGAGGACGACAGGAATCGCGAGCTGCTTGATGCCCGTGTTGAGCCACTGGCAGTCGGCCGGACCCGCCGAGTCGCCGTGGACGACCAGTTGCGACGGAACGCCATGCACGAAGCCGTTGAAAATGGTCGAGACGTCGGCGAGTCCTTGGTCGGTCGTCTGCGGGATGAGGCGTCCAGCGAGGGGGAGCTCGATGGTCGACTTCGGGCTGAGGTTGAAGGCGGCGGTAGAAGAGGCCGGCCCGATGGTAGTCGACCCGAAGCTGTTCTGAAAGCCGATGGAAGAGAGGGCGACGCCGACAGAAGAGGGATTCTCGAGGCGTGTCTGGAGGGTGAGGTGGATGCCGCCGGCAGGGTCGTTGGACGGCAGGTCGAAGGACTCGATCGTTACGCGGTTCTTGAAGCCATCCATGCCTTCGAGCTCGACGTTCTTCATGATCGACACGCCGTCGACGGTGATGCCAAGCGCCGTGACCGCGATGTTCTGCGAGTAGATCTGCCAGGAGAACGACGGCTCGGTGAGAAGATACGAGGTGAAGTCGGTGAGGTGGCCGACGTCCGCGACGTTGAAGGCCGACTCGATGTTGAGGTCCGCGCCGACGTCTCCGACGAGCGAGACCTGCGAGGCGAGAGGGTGAGTACAGTGAAGAACCAGCGAGCGGGAAGAGCAAGAAGTCGCACATTCGGCATGGCGATCTGGCCTAGAGGAGCGCCGTTCCAGGCGACGGTAAGGCCCTCGGGGAACGAGATGACGGCATCGAACGGACCTGTCAGAAGAAAGAGTGAGGTGAGCGACAGAAGAAGCAGAGGAAGAAGTGGAAGACGCACCCGAGTTCGTGATGGACCCGACGAGGCCGGCGGTGAATGCGGTGTTCGACGGGTCGGTGATCATGACCGTGTCGATACCAAGCGCGGCGCCATCGACAATCTTCTGGACGATAGGGCGGGCGAGAACCGGGAGGAGGAGCTGGAAAGAGCAGGCGAGCAAGGTCAGTTCCGTTTCTCCACGCTTGCTGTACGGTGCTCCGAGTAAGCTTACCGTGAGCGTCGAGTCGGTGTAGGCGGGTACGCCCGACTGGCTGTAGCTCAGCACTGTGCTGTACTGGCCGATGTTGAGCGCCGAGACGAGGTCGACGTTGACTTCGAGCCCGGCGAACGCTTCAAGGACGTAGCTCGGCAGGTCGAAGCTATCTCGTCAAGCACGATCAGCTAAATGGACGGAGAAGAAGAGAAGGGAAAGGGGGGCAAGAGCACACCCAGTGTAGATGTTGTCGCGCTTCTCCAGATCGCGCTTGGCCTCACTCCGCTTCGCCAGACGCTGCCTGCGCGCCGAGGTCGGGTTCGGCGTCGTCGCGACATACTCGTAGCCGCCGAGCGCGACGATGCCGTCAATCTGTTCGGTCGAGAGGCCGGCATCGACGGCGAGGGCGCGGAGGAGCGAGAAGATGTCGGGCGGGTAGAGATTGAGGTTGCTGTAGGAAGAGATGACATGAGCTAGGTTCGTAGCAGAGGGAGGAGAGGGGGAAAGCCATACAAAGGCAAGTTCGGCGAGTTCGAGTCCGCCTTGCCCTGCGCCTGGAAGTTGGTGGCGGTGACGATCGAGCCGACGAAGAGACCGTACGAGGTGATGTTGCTCTGAATGTTGGTCACGTCGAGCTGCGTCGTGAACGGGTTGGCGAGCGAGACGGTCGAGTCGGCCTGGGACAGAGAAGGGCGGTCAGAATGGGTGAGAACGAGGGAAAGGAGGGGCTAGACGCACGAAGTCGTCGCTGACACCGGTGGACGAGAGCACGGTCAGGTTGGCGTGGTTAAGCAGCTTGGTCTGCAAGCCAGGCAAGGTCGAGTTGAGGTGGATCTGCGGCGAAGAGGCAAGTGAGCGGTTTGCAGGCAGGATAAAGCGAGGAATGGGGTCATCGTACCTGCATGAAAGCCTGAGTAAGCGACTCGGTCGCCGTCGAGCCGTTGACTGGAGAGGGGCAAGGTCAGCTCGAGGGGGAAAAGTCCTGGAGACGAAGGGGGAAAAGTAGAGATAGTAAGAGGAAGAGGACCAGGACGCACAGCCAGCGATGTCGAGCAGCGTGTCGTTCCCGCTGACGAAGGCCGTCAGGGTTTCGAGCGCGCCTTGGTTCGAGTTGGCCTGGAAGTAGCCGACCGCCGCGTGCTCTTGGTAGCCCGTCGTGAGGTGGAGGTCCTGGACGAATAGAGGGAGTCAGGGGCCGGAACTAGGAGGAACCGGCGAAACGAGAGAAGAACGCACCGGCAACACCGTCGTTCCGAGGAAGTCCTCCCCGTTGAAGAGCTGGAAGGTGACGTTGCCGACCTTGAGGTCCAGGTTGGACGGGTTCGTCAGCCCGACGAGGATGTCGAGCACGATCGCGTCCGGCGTCCCGCCGAGGACATCGACGCTCCGGATGAGCGTCGGGTTGGTCGACAGCGCCTCGAGGCCGATCAAGCCGGCGGGGACCGTGAAGCCAATGTCGCTCAGCGTGACCTGCCCGAGCGGCGTGTCGGTCACAGCGGACGTGTTGCCGACGAGGACGAAGGTCGAGCCGTTCGTGACGGTCAAATCGGTCGTGAACTGGTCGAAGGCGCTGCGAGCCGGACCAACAGCGTCAGCGCGTCGAACGAAGCGAGTTGCCAAGGCAGGAGACCGGAAGGAATAGCAAAGGCGAAGAGGAGAAAGGGCAGGGTGCAGCGGAAAATCAGCAAGAGGGGAAGAAGAAAACGCACAGGTGCTCGTTATTGCTCGATCCGATCGTCAGTGGCGCCCTGGGCAGTTCGAGCTCGATCTCTCCAACGGTGTACCCGGCGTTCTGGCTCGTGATGGTCGTGTTCGAGCTGCCATACGGCGACGAGAGCGAGGCGACGATCGTGCGGTTGTCGACAATGCCAAAGGTGTTGCTGAGGCGGACGATGTCGAGTGGGAAGCCGAAGGGTAGGCCGAACCCGGCAGAGACGGCGGACGAGTTCGCCTGCGGGGCGTACGGCGCGGACGGGTCGAACTCGAGCGAGAGCTGCTCGATCGTGATGGCCGTAATGGGGGCGATGCGACCCGTGGGTGACTGAAGCGGGACGTTGAGCGTCAAGGCGGCGATGCCTTGGCTGAGCCAGGCGATGTTCTCGCCGCTCGGAAGGGCGATGGACAGCCCGCGCGCCTGCACGGGAATGATGTCGCCGTTGAGGTAAGCGGAGAAGAGAGTGCCGAGCTGGGTAAGGGCAGCCGAGTCGTCCGTGTAGGGTACGAGGCGGCCGGCGAGGTGGACGTAGTTGGCACCGGTGGTGAGGTTGACGGACGAGGTGGTGGCTGCCGGACCGAGGAAGAGGTCGCCGTAGTAGAGGCTGACGCTGAGGACTCCAATCTCGATGCCGAACGAACTGCTCGCAAGGAGGGGTCAATCTCAGCCGAAGAGGGGGAACGAGGTCAGGAAGCGTACCTCGGATTGGTCAGCGACGTCTGCACAGAGAGCGAGATGCCACCCGCTGGATCGGCACCCGGAAGCTGGAAGTCCTTGACGGCGATGTTGGTGAAGTTGGCCATGCCGGGGAGGGTCAGGTCCTGCGCGAAATGGTGGTTAGAGGAAGAAAAGGCGACAAGAAAAGGACGTCAAGAGGCACCTTGGTGAAGTCCAGCCCATTCGCCGCGATGAATCCGAAAGCCTTCGCCTGGACGTGCTGAGAGCGAAGGCGCCAGGTGAACGCGTCCTGCGTGATGAGGTACTGGGCGAACTCGCCGAAGCCCTCCTGGTCCTCGATGACGAACTCGGTCTGCTGCTTGATGCGGCCATGGCCGGCTGCGACGCCGATGTAGTCGAGCGGGAAGCGGCCGAGGAGGATCTCGCGGCTCGTGTTCTTGGGCGAGACCCACCACGCCTCGACGGGGCGCTCGAAGTAGAGATGGGCGGGGAAGATGCCGACCTTCTTGACCTGCCCTTCGAGCGTGAGGGTGAAGGAGGTGTTCGAGGGTCGGGTGATGTTGGAAGCGGAGATGTGGAGGACCGAGGTGGAAAGGGCATGGAGAGCGACGGCGCGGACGACGGGGAGGACGAGGATGACGCCGGCGACGACGAGGGTGATGATGGCGAGGATAGGACAGAGGATCTGGCATTTGCGCGAGCGCCAGATGGGCTTCTTGGCGTAGGGCGTTCCTGCGGAGAGAGACGGTTGGATGGAGGAAGAAAAGGGGAGAAGGCGACATCGACGCACCGATGGCGGCTAGCAGTCCAATCGGCATTCCTCCCTTCATCGTGTCGTCCAGCCCGTCATCGTACTCGCCGTCCGTCTCGCTTTCGGCCCCTTCTGCGGGTGCACCATGACCGGCGGACGAGTCGGTCCTGCTGCCAGCACGGCCGAAGGGGGCGCCAGCAGCGGCGAGGCCGGCATGAGAGTCGGCAGAGTGGGCGGCGGAGGTCTGTGATGCGGTCGAGCGCGGGCGGCGGCGGAGAGAGGCGTCCTGTTGAAAGAGGACGGCGAGGAGGTGAGGAGGGTCAGCGAGGTATGCTCCGAGCGCGCTTCGGCTGAAGTGGCCGAGTTGTGTGGCACGATGCAGCCCTCTGGCAGCGCGACCGGTGCATCTTGAGCGGTGAGCGAGCGAGGAAGAGCTCCATCTGGTCGTCGTCGTCTCTTTCCCTCCGCCGTTTCACCCTGACCCGCTCGCACCCCTCTAGAGCTGCCAACAAGCCCTTGATCTCCCTCACTACCGCCTTCCGTAGCGTGCACCGCTCTTCCCACGCACTTACTCGCCCCCTCCCTCTCCCCCACTTTCACCTCGCCGCCCTCCGCTCGTCCCGTCTCGCTCTTGTCACAAGCAAGGAACACGCACCTCGCCCATCCTGTCCGGCTCGTCGTGGCTCCTGAACGGCTCATGCGTCACCGCCTTGCCCGGGCGCGAGGGGAACAGGCCGCTCATTCCTGCGCGGAGTCCGCTTCTCGTAGAGGTTGGCGCGGTTGTTGGGTGGGAGGAAGGCGGGCGGGGCGCGGACGCGCTGCTGGTCGGTACAGAGGAAGGAGAGGCGCAAGGAGAGGGGGGCGGGCCGGGTGGAAATAGAGGAAGACGCGGGCGGAACGGGCGATCGGCGGCTCGAAGGAGGAAAGAGGTCGCCGGCCGGGTGGTGGTGTGGGCGGCGGCGCGCTGCTGGTCTCTCGCTGGGCGGGAGGAGCGGGAGAGGGCACGGAGCGGAAAGGCAAAAGAGAGCGTTTGCAGCTAGCAAGGGACTCCGCGCGGGGAGCAAAGAGGGGACCCGAGCGCGCGAGAAGAGGGAAAAGGTCGCCGGATGTTTGGCACACGCACTCGCCTGACCGCAAAGACGGCCAATCGCAGCTGAGCGGCACCCAAAGTGAACACACCCTTAAAGGAAGCAGGAGGCCGGCGAGGAGGCCGAAGAGGGCCCGAAGAGGAAAGGGCTCGCAGCGATGAAGGGCACGAGGAAAATGGTGGGCGACGAGCGAGTGTACACCTCTCGCAGACGTAGACGGTGTTGGCGGAACAGCTGGCATTGCGAGTAGTCGTCGAGGCGAGCACAACAGGTGAGAGAATGGCGGGCGTGGAGAAGAGAGAGGGGAAAAGGCGAAACGAGGGTGTTCAGCAGTAGCGGTCGCTGTGGGGGACTACAGCGTCAGTGACAAGCTCATTTAGCCGAGAGAGTCTGGAAAGGACGAAGAGGGGAAACAAGCGCACCTCTTCAGCTTCGCCCTCCGGTCCAGCATCGCCTCTGCCAGCTTGCCCTCCTTCTTCTGCAGAGGAGAAGAATGATAGGTCAGCACATGTTCCGGAGGTCCAATTAGGGAGATGTAGATGAGAGGAAAGTGCGAGAACAGGAGAAAAAGGAGAGAGAAGTAAAGATGCAAAGCAACGCACCGCCCGCTTGAGCGCCCGAGCATCGTCCGCTGAGCCCACGAGGTCGCTGCCCTTGGCGTGGTGGTGATACTTCTTGCTGTTGGAGGGAAGAACAGCCACAGGCCATGACCGAAAGGGAGGAAACCGGTCAGTCTGCTCCCGGGAAGAAAGGGACGGAACGAGAGAAGTGCGCACATCGCGTCCACCTCGGCCCCAGCCAGGTCCGTCACGATTGTCAGCCCGTCGTCCGGCCTGGTCTTGACGCCCCTCCGCTCCAGGTCCTGCTTCTTCGCCTTGGCGACAAACTCGCCCTGCATGAGCACCTTCCACCGCTCCGTCTCGCCCTCGTTCTGCTCGTCCGCGCGCAGCTCGATCTTGCCCCCCGCGACGACGTCCACCGAGAGGTACTTGCCGTACGAGCTCTTGACCGCCAACCGGCCCTGCTCCCCCCCTCCTCCCGCTCCGACGGGCTCCTCCAAAGTCCACTCCTCCTGCAGGCCGCGCGCCTCGCGGTCGGCCGTAATGGCACCGTATTCGTCCGCGGCGAGGAACTTGCCGCTCCCGCTCCGGAACGTGACCTTGTCGAGCGTGTCCGGGATGCGCGTGCACACCCACACGTGGTGCACGTCCGTCGGGCCCTCCGAGGTCGGGTCGGACGGGAAGGAGGAGGGGTCGACGAGCGCTTCGAGCTCGTCCGGGTCGAGGGAGGCGAGGTCGGCGGTGGAGTGGGCGGCGAGGGCGGCGGAGGAGGAAGAGGCGGCGGCGGAGGAGGAAGCGGAGGGGAGGACGAATGGGTAGACCTTGCCCGTCGTGGGATTGATGGCGACGCAGACGGGCGGGGTGAGGCGCGTTGAGGGGAGCGTGAGGTAAGAGGGACCAAGGAGGAGCGAAGGCGACGGGGCGACCATCCAGCCCTCGAGGTGGGCGTCCGGGTCGTCGCGCGAGCTGGAGGCGAGTGCTCGGCTGCTGCTGCTCGACTTTGTCTTCTTCTTTGGCTTGTCGCCCTTGAACTTGAGGCCCCTTGGAGAGGGTGGGTGGAGGGGAGTCAGCTGGCGCGACAGGGAGAGCAAGGGGCAGCGGACGAGGGACACTCACATGGTGTTTGAGCTGTACTGAAGTGGTTGTGCGGTGCAGCGGACTCAACCAAGCGAGAGAGCGAGCGGTTGAAACGAGACCCGAGAGAGCGGTGAGATGAGGGAGCGACTGGCGCGGAAGGGCTTCCTTCTCTGTTCAGACAGCTAGAACGAAGTTGCAGTGCGCTAGTGTGAACATCAACAAAACCGAGAAACGAGAAATAGCTTTGGAAACTCGACCTCCTCCTCCCAAATGCCCTTTTCCTCCCTCTTCCACCACCCGTCTAACCTTGCGCGAGCTCAGCGATCTTGGCCGACGTCGAGTCGTCCCACGGGTGCCGGACGAGGAGGCCGTATAGTTCGGAGGGGAGAAGCGGGATGAACTGGACGACGAGGGGGATGATCTCGCGCGACTTGAGCGGCGGGAAGGTCCGGAGGTGCTTCATGGGCCTGCGAAGGGAATCGTGATCAATCTTGAGGTCGCCTGCAGGGCTTCAGGGCACCAGGCTGAGCCTGCCGCCCAGCTCCGAAAGAAGACGACCTGAACTCACGCCTTGCTCTCCATCAGCTCGCCCTTCATCCCCCACAGCTGCGCCACGACGCACAGCACGTTGAGCCCTACGCCCCACGAGAGCAGGAAGTCCCACAGCTCGAGCACCTCGCGCAGAGGTGGTGTCGCGGCGCAGAAGGTCAGGATCGAGGGGAAGGCGTAGATCTCGGCGCTGAGATTGAAGGAGAGGAGATGTGCGTGAAGGGCGGGATCGAGGGTGAGGAGGCAGAGGTCGACGAGCTGTACAGTCGGCGCGTACACGTATCAGTCTCTCCCGTCAGGATGAGACGGACAGAAAATGAGAGAAGGTGGCCTGCCACGCACCTGCAGCCCATCGTGCACGCCCACAAGCGTCGGAGACACATACCGCGGCACTTGCTTCTCGACAAACGTCGTGAAGCACGCAAAGGCCTCGAGCTGAGAGGGGAGGACGTAGAGAAAAGGTGCGGCGAGGACGTTCTGACCCTGGACATAGGGGACTTGCGGGTCGATGGCCGTACCCGGTCCGTCCTCAACAGCATCTGAGAGCGTGGCCGGGTCAACGGGAAGGGCGGGGGTAGCAGAGTCGCGGAAGAGTAGGCGCACCTAGCTGGCGCCAAACGAACGCCTCGAGGCAGCGCACGAGCCGCTCCTCGCCGACCTTGTCCATGAACTCCTTGTCGGTCGCGAGGGTGCGAAAGGTGTCGTTGCGGATCTTGGAGAACATGGGCGAGGCGTCTCTCGAGCTGTTTGCGGGATGTGGGGGCGAGGAGGAAATGAGGGGTGTGAGCGCGAGAGAGGAGTGAGAGGAGCGCGAGGGGACGCACATGAGGTCCTGGTAGCTCTCTGCGTCGAGGAGGGGGTGTACATCGCCTGCATGGTGGGCGGGCAAGACGTGCAAGTGCAGGAGCAGGCGCCAGATGAGCGGGCGAAGGTGGGCGCCCTCGTCGCCCTCGGGCAGGCCCTCGAGCAGGATCAGCTGTGTTGAGCAGTTTCCTCTGGTCAGCTTGTACGCTCTACTGAGCTAGAAGGAGGAGTGGGCGGACCTGGCGGAGCTGGTTGAGGCGGTGAGGAGACGAGTCGGCGGCGAGGACTTCGACGAAGCGGAGCGCCTTGTCGCTGTAGGCTAGAGGTGGCTCATCCGGTGCACTGGGCTGCACCATCCCGATCCAGGAAGTCACTTGCAGCGAGCTGGACGAGGTCAACCAACTCTCGCTTCGTCATCTTCCTCCTTCCGCATCCCGCTGTGCCTTCTTTCGCTGTTGCTTGCTGTACACGAGGTACCTAGACAGATGCTGTACACTCGGCAATGACCACCTCTGCCCGCCCGCCCTGCCACAGCTGTGCGTTCGCTCTCCTCCTCTCCTCCTCATCTTGCTCCGCTCACCCTCCTCTCCACAGGCTCAGCCAGCTCTCTCACTTGTGACAGACACCTCCCCTGCTCCGCCTGCACTTCCTCCAGCTCTTGCTGCACCTATCCGCCCCCTCCTGCGCCCATCTCAGCTTGGACGACTGCCAGCCCGAAACACCTCCAGCAATGGCCGGAACCGCCCAGGCTCTCGCTCGGCGCCACCGGGGCTGGACGATTGAGGCCGCGGCGGAATGAAGAGGGCGAGATTGAGGAGCTGGAATGGGAGGAGATGGTCGGTCGGCAGGAAGGTGAGTGTACCATCTCCCGTGTCTTTCGCTTTCGGGAGCTAAGTCTCTGCTTTCGTAGACCTACGGATACGACTCGAGCGTAGAAGCGAGTCGCTGCTCTTCCCGCGCACGATTGACGGCCTAGAAGAAGACGACTGGCTCGACCTCATAGGCAATCCGGCCACTTTCTCGAGCGACTGGAATATCCTGGGCAACCTCGTAAGCTGCCCAACCCTCTCTACCGCAGACCAAGCATGTTGACGGTCCCCTTGCCTCGAACAGCACGCCCTCGCCCCGAACGACCCCATCCACCCCACCCTCCTCCTCAACTCGACCCTCCGTGCTGCCCCAACCACCACCTACGGCCGCATCACCGCCGCGTTCGAGCCCTCGAACCTCAACATGGGCAACGTGCTCGCCGCCGCGCACTTCCCCTCCGACCCCTCCGCGTCTTCTTCCTCTTCCTCGGCCTCCTCGACCGGCGTGGTCTGGCGCCGCGTCGATGAGGCGCATGGACGACCAACCGCCGTCGGGTGGGGCGCTTTTGCGCCGATGAGGCCGGAGGAGCGAGTCAAGAATGGGAAGGGGAAGGAGCGTGCGCGGGATGAGCACGAGGAGGAAGAGGCTGAGCGGCGGTACCCGCCCGGGGCGTTCGTCCCTGCCGCGAAGTCGCTCATGACGACGACGAGCCCAATTCAGCAGCTAGAGCTCGCCTCGCTCCCACCCTCAGTCGCCCGTCGCTCCTCCGCCAACTCTTCTCCCTCAACCGCTCTGCTCGCCGTCCGCTCCCTCAACTCCCTTTCCCTTCTGCACCTCTCCCTCCCCCAGCCGTTCGATCCGGGAACCCTCCCCTCTATCGTCGCTCACCACACCTACACCGGCGCCTCCTTCGGGGGGCGGCAGCTCGCCGACCTGGCGCTCGGCGGTGTCATCGCCGCGTACGGCGAGAAGGGCGCGGGGCTGGTGGTGGACTTCGAAGGTAGCCTCTTCGGCTGGGGCGTGGGCGGTGGCGGAGGAGGATGGGGAGAAGGACGGTCGCCAGAGATGTTCCGCCTTCGGAAAGGCAGAATAAGGGGTGTCAGAGAGTATCGCGGGTTTGCGAGGGTTGAGTATGGCGGGATGAACGGTCTCGGCGCGGTTGTCGCGCTCGAAGACGAGGTGTTGCTTTACGACCTGCGAGTGCGTCTCTCTCTCCCTTGCCCGTTCTTGCGATGCAAGCTGACTACGCCTTCCCACAGTCTCCCCGCGCCTCTCTCACCCTCGCCGACTCGCACCTACTAACCTCCCAGCCACCCTTCGGCCCGCCTTCCTCCCCCGTCCTGACCTCCCTCCTCTCCCGCTCGCCCTCCCTTCCCACCCGCGGTCCCCTTCCGGCTTACGCGCCGCCGACCGCCCTCCACACGTTCTGCACGACGCGCGAGCTGCTCTGGGCGGACGAGCGCATGCCCGGCCGCGCCGTCCTCCGCTGGGGCCACGGGCGCGTCGGCGTGGAGGGCAAGGGAACGGACCGAACGCTCTCCATCCTCGAGCTGCCCGCTGGCGAGGACGTCGAGGAGGGCGTGCAGCGCATCGCGCTCAGCTCGAGGCTCAGGGGCGAGACGGGGATCTACACTGCGAGGGTCAGCGCGGGCGAAGCGCCCCGGAGCGTGCTCGACCCGTACGCGCTCCCGCCGCCGTCCGTCTCCTCGGGGAGCACCTTCATCGCCACCGACGCGCCGCGCTTCAGGCGCGGCGGACTCGCCTTCCTCGCCCTCCCGCCTCTCCCTTGTTCCTCTTCCGCCTCACCCGGCGCCGCCCGCAACGGGATGGACCTCGACCCGCCCTCTCCCTCCTCCGACTCTTCGTCCGATGACGACGGGTTCTCTGCCCTCCGTCCTCCTCGGCCTCTTCGAGCCGTGCCGGCAGAGGAGGAGGAGGAGAAGGAGAAGGCGCAGCCGAAGCCGAAGCCGCGTTGGCGGCTAGTCGAGGTCGGTATGAGGGGCGAAATCATCAGCCGAGATCTCAGTGTCGGCGCACGGGAGGATGAGGGCGAAGAGGACGAGGCGGAAGAGGGTGCGGCGGCGGTGCCGCGGGTCTGGACCGAAGAGGTCGAGGCGCTCGCGCGGGCGGCGGAAAAGCCCTTCCCCCAGCCTACCTCGTCCGCCAAACCTGCGCTTGCCGCCGTCGAGCAGAGGAAGTCAACGACGAGCAGGCGCCCGCTAGCCGACCTGAGCGGGATCGTCGAGCGGTTGAGGCCGGAGGCTGTTGTGCGGACGCTCGAGCAGAGGAAGCAGCAGCAGGAGAGTGATGACGAAGGGGAAGAGCAGGAGTGGGTGGAAGGGAAGGCGCTGGGCATGCTGAGGGCATCGGCGGACGGAGAGGTGGGGGCATTGACTTCGTGCGCTATCTTTCGCTGCATATGTCCTTTTCCCGGCGGCACTGACAGTGCTCTTGCAGCCTCGAAGCCTTGTCGCTCGCCTCCTCCGCCCTCAAGCGTTCCAACCCGGAAGTCGCTGTCGTCGAAGAAGACCTCGACCTCGACCTTTCCTTCCCAGCCCTCCCTCGCGACTCGGCCTACATCACCAGCACCCGCGCCGCTTGCGTCCCATTCTCCGACGCTCAGCTCGTTCAGACTGCCCCGGCATCTATCCTGCTCGAGCCTTCCGACCCTCCGAGCCACTTCAGCACTTTCCTCCTGCACCCCTCCGCTCCTCCCACCGCCTCCACCGCCGACTCCGCCTCTTCCTCTCTCGACACTCTCGCCGCTGAGCAGATCGATGCTCATCACGCGCTTGCGTCGCACATCCTCCTGCCGCGCCCCGTCGAGCCCGACGAGCCCACCATGGCGCCCAACCAGCCTCAACCGGCGGACGTCGACCCTCCGCCGCTGCACTTCTCCTTCTTCCGGCCGCGGGAGCCGAGTCCTCCCGCCTCGGACGCGGAAGAGGAGGACGTCGACCTTCCCGGCCGCGTCAGGCGGCGAGGCGGAAAAGGGGGCAAGAAGCGGCCGCGCCCGACGCTCGGGGGCGCGTGGGGCGCGAGGCTCCTTCTCGCCGAGTGGCACGTCGGCGCCGACCCGCGCTCGTACGTCTGGACGAACCCGTACGCGGACGAGGAGGACAAGAAGAAGAACGAGGAGATGGGGCTCTTTCCGTCTGGGGAGGGTCCGAGCCAAAGGAGGAAGGGGAGGAAGAAGGCGCTTGGGAAGGAGGAGAGCTACTCGGCGGTGTACCCACCGTCGAGCTCGCAGTTCGGCCCGCCACCGCCGTCGAGCTCGCAGCCGTTCTTTCCGTCCGCCTTTCCGTCGTCATCCTTCCCGGCGTCGTCGCAACCCTTCTCCGCCTTCCCGGCCTCCTCGCAGCCCTCTACTTCCGCCTTCCAACCTCAACTCCCACCCTCCTCGTTCCCCTTCCCCGCCTCGCCGTCGCAAAGGCAGCCGCGGGACCAGCACCTCGCCGCGACCCAGCCAACCATCTCCATCACCGGGCCCTCGGACTCGCAGTCGCAGTCGCAGGGGCCGAGCCAGTCGTTCGGCGTCGGCGGGATGGCGGCGAGCCAGACGGTGCCCGGCGCGTTCGGGTCGAGGCTGCAGGCGCTGAAGGAGAAGAAGAAGCTGGGCGGGGGCAAGAAGCGCAAGGCCGGGTTCTGATCGCTGGACCGCTGTTGTTGTATCGACTCGCAATGCATTGTGGACTGCACCTCGCGAGGGAAGAAGGACCACGAGGACGAATCGGAAGAAGCCCGCTGCGGTCAACTTGCTGCTGGTCCTCGTTCCGCTGTTGACTGCTTTCCCTCCGCTCCCTCTGCTCCCGCTTCTTCCGGCCACAGCCTGTATTCACCACGGCCTCTCGATCCGCCCCTGCCTCGCCCCATCCGCCCCGATGCAGCAACAAGACGCGGCGAGCGCTCCTCGACCACCACCGCGAGTTGCCGGCTCGTCGCCAGCACGGAGACAGGCATCGCCGCTCGCTGACTGGGTCTATCGTACGTCATCCTTGTCCTACCTGTCTACCTGCGCCGCCCAAAAGAGCTCAGGGATGAGCGGCCGATGGAACTGACCGCATCCGGGTGCGATGCCCTCCTGCTCTTGCTCGCACATAGGCAATCGGACAACCGAGGCGGCCGTCGTCGCTTCCTTCCTCTCCACCATCGCCGGCTTTCCCCTCGATTCCGTCAAGTAAGCTCTCACCCCTACGACTCCTTTCCCATCGCTCTTCCTCCGCTTCTTCCCAGATCGGGGCAGGGCTGCAGCTGAAGGTTCTCGTGGAGAGCACGATACTGACGACCGTCTCGATACACAGGTCGCGACTGCAGGTCAAGCGGTATTCGTCGGTGCTGGACTGTGCCCGGAGAACGTACGCAGAGGAGGGGATCCGGGGGTTCTTCCGAGGCGGTGCGCTTTCTTTCTCTCTTCTTCGCCCGTACAGCGCAAGGAAGAGACAGGACCTGTTTGTGGACGCGCCTCCCGCCGTTCTGAAGCTGATCCTCCGTTTCTCCCTCCCTTTTCCTCCTCGAGCAGTCACCATCCCCCTCGTCACCATCACCCTTGTCCGCACCGCCTCCTTCAGCATCTACACCAACACAAAGGACTTGATCGAGCGGCGGCGGGTTTTCGGAACGGAACGGACGGCGGCATCGACCGCCGCAACGGGCTTCATGGGCGGTGCGGCGTCCGGCTTGCTGCTGAGCATAGGGACGTGTGCGTTCGAGTATACGAAGGTACGCATTTGCTTGTTGCCTGGGTGAGAAGCGTGGGATTGACCGTCTTGTCTCACAGATCAAGCTCCGTACGCTCATCTCGGCCTTTCGCCTCCAACTCTGCCTTGCGTACTGACCCTTCCTTTCCCTTGTCCACCGTGCAGAGCTCGAATACCTCATCGCGTGCGTCTCGCTTTCGCCCTTCGGTTCCTATCTCCTTGCTTACCCCTACCTCAATCACAGCATGAAGAAGGGTGTCCCCTTCGTCCCGCAAGGTACTATCGCCGGCTTCAAGGACCTCTACCGGCGAGGCGGCTTCCTCGGGCTGTACACCGGTTTCAGGCTGCACGCGCTGCGAGATACCTTCGTGCGCTTTCTTCCTCTATGTCCTTGTCCCGAACATCTCAAGCTGACAGCGTGAACATCTAGGGCACGGGCTGGTACTTCGGCATGTATGACAGCTCGCAGCACTACATCCGGCACCACCCCGAAACGTTCGCGTCCATACCCGCCTGGATGACCACCTTTGCCTGCGGTTCTTTCGGTACGTCCCGCGTATCCACCTTTCCTTGTCGAACCGCATCTGGAGAGCAGCGCTGCCTCGCTAACGTCCCTCTCGCTTTCTTGTGCCCTCCTGTCCTCTACCTCCCTCTCCCCTCTCGTTCCTCCCGCCCTTTCTCATTATCGCAGCCGGCGTCTCCTCCTGGGCCGTGATCTACCCCTGCGACCTGGTCAAAGCCAAGGTGCAGCGCAACGCTCTCGCCGATGCACCGTACGAGCGGCCTTGGCACATCTTCCAGCGCTTGTCGGCCGGCGGCGTCACGAAGCTGTATCGCGGGCTGGGCATTTCGGCGTTCCGGTGCGTTTCCTTCTCCATTGACTGTCATGAAGAGCCGGCGGGTAGAGGTATCGCCCGTTGTGCGCAGCTTTCGACCTTTCGGGGGTCATGCTGACTTTACACTCTTCCTGCAGCTCCATATGGACGCACGGTGCCATGTGGTCTCTCCTCGAATGGTCTCGCGGCGCCATCGACCGCGCAACAGAACCGTACCGCACCATCCGCCCCGAAGCATCGCAAGAATAGACTTGACTGCCGCCTCTCCCCGTCTCTATCGCCGTTCTTCGTCCTCCGCGCACTCGCCGACTCAGCATCGCATCGATACACCACCCTCGCCTCTACATTCCATCCTGAACGGCCTTTTCCCCCTCCCTCTCTTCTCGCTCACTCGCAACCCAGACTTCGTCGGAGCGGTGCAAATCCTCCTCGTTCCATGCAGTCCCTCTGTAGTAGGATACCCCCACCCGCGTGTTCGTGCTTGTACAACAACATCTAGGACATCCCTTCCCTCTCTTCCTATCCCGTCCAGCCGCCGCATCTTTATACCCCCTCCCGATCCCCCCTTCGCCTCCATCCCATCGCATCGCATCTCCCTCTCGCTTCCCCCTCCTCGCAGCAGCGCCGCCCCATCCGGCCAGCGCGCGCGCAATGTATCCTTCTTCCCCAGCCCTCGCCCTCTCCTCGTCCGGCTCAAGCTAGTCCTCATCCGCGAGCGTGCGAGTAGAGGCGATCGTCCCGCCGCCGAGACACCACGAGCCGCGGTAGAGCGCGACGGTCTGGCCGGGCGAGACGCCGACGAGCGGGGAGGAGAGGGAGAGGGTGAGGGCGCCGTCCGGGCTGGTCGTCGAGGGGAGCAAAGGGTTAGTCTCGCTTCCTCGTGACGCCAGCGAAGCAGAAAATAAGAGAAAGTAAACATACCCCCGCTTGACAAGGCAGTCGGCTAGTGCTCCGGCGGGCAGCGAGCGCGTCTGCGCCTCGGCGGCGAAGCCTTCCGGGGAGTCGACCTCGGGTGGAGGGTGCGCGGGCGAGGTCCAGTGGAAGTCGGTGGTGGTGAGGGTGGTGCAGCGGAGCAGCGGAGAGCTGCTCGCCAAAAGGGAACGAGGGCAGAGTCAGAAAAGGCAGAGAGGGAGAGAGAAAAGGAAGAGAACGCACCTCTTCGTGCACACGACAACCTCGTTCCGCTCTGCGTCTTTCCGCCCGACAAACATCTTCTCTGGCAGGCCGGAGAGGCGCGCCCGCTCGCCGACGGTGTAGCGCCACAGACCTTGGTGCTGGCCGAGGATGCGGCCAGTCTCGTCGACGATGTTGCCAGGAGAGGGTGGGAGGTAGGAGTCTACGAGAAGGATAGAGCCTCAGCATGCTGGGTAAAGGAGAAGGGAGAGGAAACAGGGGGAAAGGCGCACCGAGAAAACCTGCGAAGCCCTTTCTCACGCCAACGAAGCAAATACCCATGCTGTCCTTCTTGTCCTTCGTGTGCATGTCCCACTTTGTCGCGAGATCGCGTACATCGTCCTTGCTCGTAAATCCTCCGAGCGGGAAGAGCGTTCTTCGTAGCGCCTCGAGCGGAGAGGTCGAGAGGTAGTGCGACTGGTCCTTCGCGAGATTGGCGGCGCGGTGCAGGGCGGGATCGGAGGGTGACAATGGGGAGGGAAGGAGACGGGCATAGTGGCCGGTGGCGATCCAGGCGGAAGGATCTCGGGCGAGAAGACGGTCGGGGAGGACTTTGAACTTGATGCGCCTGTTCCGCTCGAGACGGTCAGTCTCTCTGGTTCTTTCTCGTCGAACACAGAAAGAGTAAGCAGAGCGTACTGATTGCAGATGACGTCTGGGTTGGGAGTTACGCCAGCCGCCCATTCTTCCAACGCCGGCTCGAACACCTGGGTCCAGTAGTCCCGACTCAAGTCCACCAGCTCGGGCTTGATCCCGCCGAGGTTGTCCCTGCAGATGCGACGGACGTCCTCCCAGTCGCGTTCCCACTCGCACCCGCCCGACCCGCTCTGCTCGTCGAGGGTCTCCCAGTTCCGCATGAACACGGGTTGGACGTCGAAGTCCTGCTCGAGAAGGAGGCGGGCGGCGACGCTCGAGTCGACGCCGCCGCTCATGCAGGCGAAAACCTTGGTGCCGCGAGGTGGAGGCGTCCAAGGAGGCCGGGCGGAGGTGGTGAAGCGGCGGAGGGCTGTTCGCCCCAGTGGCGCCAGTGAGACCATCGACAGGTTCAGAGGCTGTTCCTTGTAGTGTTGCGGGTAAGAACGAGCCAGTCAGAGCAGGAGAGCGAGAGCAGCGGCGGGGGAAGAAGGACGAGGAGGGCGAGCAGCGCCTCAGCCAGCGACGACCTCCCGCCACTCCTCTCGAGGCACTGCTGACGACGCCCAGCTGTTCCAATGCGTCTCTACGTCCACCTCTACGGCTCCATCGCTCGCCCCAGGGGCTGAGGCGCTCTTGTTGCCATCTCTTCCTCGCCTCGTCCGCCCACTCGAGATGTCAACATCTCGCGCTCAGGCAGCCGTGCCACTGCTCCAGGTTAGTCCGCCACCCTTCGTATGCCCCCTCCCGCCTTTGCAGCCTCATCGGACGAGGTTGTCGCTGACCTTTTCTTTCCTCGTCTCCAGCCAATCGCTTCTCGACCTCCCTTGACCCTCTCCTTTCCCGCTCGTGCACCTGCCCTTCCCGCTCAACGTGCACGACATTCCCTGTCCGATTTTTCCCAGCTCGCCGGAGCGGGATGAGGAGGATCTCCTCTCGAAGTCGACGTGGTCACCTTTTCACAGCTTGCGCTCGTCTGGCGCTTCTGGGGCTTGCTGACCGCGCGTACGAGCGTATGAGACGCTCGCAGGGGGCGTCACCGAGGCAGCTGACCCGATTTTCCTTTGCAGCTGTCCCTTCCTCAAGCCCCGGAGGCCGGTAGGGCCGTGTAGGCGCTTGCAACTCAGCCGGTGTCTCTTGCGCATCATCTACCAGACCTATGTGGGCAGTAGAGCGTCGAAAGAGAGCCTCGGAAGCGAACGAAGCGCTGCTCCGGCCTGAGAAGGCGCAGGAGGTTCCGGCGACCCTCGCTCGCCTCGTAGCGCTTCGTAGAGCTTGTAGCGGCAGGGTCGTCGTCTGTGAGGGTCTACAGAGAGCCTGCCGTCCTGCGAAAGCCGAAAGAAGGCCGTCGGGCGCGCTGCGAGTCCCGTCTTCCTCGCCCCGCCCAAGAGGCTGTCCTTGCCCTCGTACTTCCCTCTCACCCGCTCCTGCCCGGTCAAGGCCTCGTGCAACCCTCCAGCAGACGGCCAACAGACTTTTTGAGCCGGTCACCGCACTGCCCCAAGGCCTTGCTGCCACTCGTCGCTCCTCCTCTCTCAAGGCCCTCGCCGACCTCTTCCACCTCGACTCATGGCCGCCGACGCTCAGCCCATCCCGACGTTCGTCACGACGACGAGCATCGTCTTCAACGACGAGTACGACCCCGCCCCCATCAGCGACGATGAGCAATCCGACGCTGGTGGTCCGGCCGCGACCGCAAGTCGAATGGGCGCATCCGTCAAGAAGGGCGACTCGCACTCGACCGGACGTATGAGCATGCGAGCGACCAAGACGACCGCCCTCAACGCCCTCCAGCCGACCGGGCCGACCTCTCAAACTCCGCCAGCCGCCTCCGCCCCGGTCAAGCAGGAGTACCCCGAGATCCTCGGCGCGCACCCGAGCAAGAACCCCGCCCGCAAGGCGCTGCACCTCCCGCGCGCCCCGCCCCTCGACTTTTCCACCCTGCGCATGTCCGCGCCGCGCGAGCCGCCCAAGCGGGAGAAGCAGCGCATCTTCGAGCTCGAGGAGGCGCCCGTGTACTACCCGACCATCGAGGAGTTCTGCAGCCCGATGGAGTACATCGAGTCGATCGCGCCCGAGGCGAGGGAGTACGGCATCTGCAAGATCGTCCCGCCCGAGGGTTGGCGTCCTCCTTTCGCCATCCCGACTGAGGTATGCTCCTTCTCTCTTCCTTGCGAGTGCGCTTGTACTGACTCACTTCCGCGCGCAGACCTTCCGCTTCAAGACCCGCCTTCAGCAGCTCAACTCGATGGAGGCCTCGGCGCGAGCGAGCATCAACTTCCTCGAGCAGCTCTACCTCTTCCACCGCCAGCAGGGCACGAGCAACTCGATGACGATCCCCAACATCGCCGGCAAGCCCGTCGACCTGTGGAAGCTGCAGCACGAGGTGAACAGGCTCGGCGGCTACAGCAATGTGCGCTTCCCCTCGTCTTCTTCACCCTCTCCTGGCGTCCTCTGACCCTCTTCTTCCGCGTCAAAGGTCACCGAGGGTCGCAAGTGGACGACGGTCGGCAAGGCAATGGGCTATAACGTCACCCAGAACACGAGCATCTGCTCGAACCTCAAGATGACCTACTGGCGCATCATCGTCCCGTTCGAGGCGTACGTCAAGCGCGTCAAGCAGTCTGGCGGCCAAGCTCCTCCCGATCCGACCGCCGCCGCAGCCGGCGACCGCTCGGCGATGCAGGCCTTCGCCGACAAGCTCTCGACCGACTCGCCGCGCACCCTGAACGGCTCGAGCGAGGCGGGCCCGTCGAGCCGCCGCGAGGACGGTTCCGAGCGCGTACGCACAGCGTCGGACCGGCTCAACGACGCGCTCGAGGTCAAGCCGTCGACGCGGCGGAGCAAGGCCGAGCGCGCGCCGGGCGAGACGTGCGAGATCTGCACACTCGACCACAACCCGGACCAGATCGTGCTCTGCGACGAGTGCGACCGCGGGTACCACCTCGCGTGCCTCAGCCCGCCGCTGAAGCAGGTCCCGAACACGCAGTTCTACTGCGACCAGTGCCTGTTCAACAACGGCGCCGACTACGGGTTCGAGGAGGGCCAGGACCACTCGCTCTTCTCGTTCCGCCGACGCGCCGATGCGTTCAAGCGCAAGTGGCTCCAGGACCACCCGCTCCCGCTCGACAAGGGCAAGGGGCGCGAGGACGCCTCGTCGAGGTCGCCTGTGGACGGGAGCGACCCGAACCAGGACGTCTGGCGCGAGCAGCTCGCGATCGAGGACCACTTTGAGCGCGAGTTTTGGCGCCTCGTTGAGTCGCCGCTCGAGACTGTGGAGGTCGAGTACGGTGCAGATGTGCAGTCGACCAAGGACGGAGCGTGCGTCTCTTCCGCTTCCTCCCCTTTGTTTCCCCACTGACCCGGCTTTTGGATCGAGCAGAGGCTTCCCGAACCTCGAGGTCCACCCGCTCGATCCGTACTCGCGAGACGGCTGGAACCTCAACAACTTTCCCATCCTTGCCGGCTCGCTCCTCCGGTACATCAAGAGCGACATCTCGGGCATGACCCTCCCCTGGATCTACGTCGGCATGGTCTTCTCGACGTTCGCGTGGCACAAGGTGCGCTTTCTTGCCGCCTCGTCTCAGCCTCTTGAGCTTTGCTGATCCTGCTTGCTTATACAGGAGGACCACTACACCTATTCGATCAACTACCACCACCTCGGCGACACCAAGACGTGGTACGGCATCCCGGGCGAGGACGACGAGAAGCTCGATGCGGTCATGAAGCAGTCGGCGCCCGAGCTGTTCGAGCAGCAGCCCGACCTCATGTTCCAGCTCGTGACCCTCATGTCGCCCGGCCGGCTGAAGCAGCACGGTGTGCGCGTCTACGCCGTCGACCAGCGCCCGAACGAGTTCATCATCACCTTCCCGAAGGCGTACCACTCGGGCTTCAACCACGGCTTCAATTTCAACGAGGCCGTCAACTTTGCGCTGCCCGACTGGCTTCCCATCGGCCTCCAGTGCAGCGACCGGTACCGCGAGATCAAGAAGAACCCTGTCTTCTCGCACGACGAGCTTCTCATGACCATCTCGACCTGGGACAAGAACCCGCGCACGTCTCGATGGTGCGCTTTCCGCTCCCCCCCCCCCTTCCTTTTCTTTCACCCTGACCCCGCCTTTCCTGCAGGCTGCTCCCGAACATCCGCGACATGATCGACCGCGAGCTCGAGGCCCGTGAGGCTCTGCGCGCCCTCGACACCCCGCCGGACGAGGTTATCGAGGCGTTCGACCGGCAGGAAGAGGAGTACCAGTGCGAGCACTGCCGCGTCCTCTCGTACCTCTCCCAGCTCGTCAGCGAGGACGGCCAGTCCATCGCCTGCCTCGAGCACATCTCGACCCTCCCTCCCGGCCCCAAGACCCTCCGGCTCCGCTTCCCCGACGCCGAGCTCATCCAGCTCGCGAACCGGGTGAAGAACCGCGCGGACAAGGCCGGGCGCCAGCCCGACCCCTCGACCGGGTTCGTTGACGGCATGGATGGCCCGAGGCAGTCGGGCAGGAAGCGCAAGCCCTCGGCGGCGCTGCTCGAGGCGGCGGGAGAGCTCGCACCGCCCGAGGCGCAGAGGGCGAGGATGGACGGCGACGAGTACGGCGAGGGGGACCTGGACGTCGACCAGCACGGAGGGTTCGCCGTCCCGCCGCAAGGAGGTCCCGTCGAGCCGAACCAGCAGCAGCAGGCCGGCACCGACTTCCTCGTCGACATCCCCGTCGGCGACATCGCGGTCGACCTCGCTGTCGGCGGCGATACGATCGACCCGGCGTTTGCGTCGCTGCACGGCCTGTACACCCCGCAAGCGTCTGCCTCGCCCGCGCCGCTGCGCTTCTCGCCGCCGCGAGCGGTGCCGACCGGCGCGCGGGACATCAACATCCACGTCGATGCGAATGTGTACGGGTCGACCAGCAACGGGTGGTGAGTGCGGTCCCGGACGACGACCTCTTCCTTCTTGTAGTCCCCACTTTCCTCTTCCGATTTACCGCACATGCAGGGTTGTCTAGTCGTCGTTTTGCTATCCCTAGTCCGTATCGTACTTTCGACTCTCTTTCGACTCTCTGGCTCAGAGCAAGGAGAGAGTGGGAAGAGAAGACAAAAGAGGTACAAGTTGCGGGACGACAAGCTCCTACGCTTCGAGCCTCGGCCGCTTTTCAGGTGCGCCGGCACCGCCAACATCTCCGTCGATGTCGTCGTACGCGCGCAGCCTCCGCCGGTCGTCCCCTCCCGCCGGTCCTCGCCTCGACGAGCGGTCGTCGTCCCTCGAGTCCCTCGGATCCCGCTCCCGTCTCCGGTCGTCGTCGTACCGGCTCGACCGCCGGTCGTCGTCGTAGCGGCTCGACCGCCGGTCGTCCGAGTAGCGCGACGAGCGCCGGTCGTCGTCGTACCTCGACGAGCGGCGGTCGTCCGCCGGGCTCCGGTGGCGCCTCTCGCGGTCACCGTCCCGCTCCCGCTCCTTCTCCTTGTCCCGGCCGTCGCGCTCGCCCCGGTCCCGCTCGCGATCCCTCTCCCGCTCGCGCTCGCGCGGCGCCTCCCGCCGCAGGCGCTTCTCGGGCGGGATGGGGCGGAAGTTCATCGCCGAGGCCGTGTTGTCGACCGTCGGGCCGCGCGCGCCGTTGATCCCGTTGACGCCGTCGGGGCCGGAGGGGCCGGACGAGACGGCGGGGAGAGGGGCGGTCGGGAGGGGACCGCGCGCCTTCCACTCCTCCATGAGCTCGCGGAGCTGGTGGTAACCCAAGTGCATCTGGGAGAGGAGGCGTGGTCAGCGCGAGGCTGCGGAAAGGGGAAAGAAGACCATGGCGCACCTTTCCTCCGAAATGGTCCGCAAGACGCCTGTCCGAGTCGAGGATGGAGAGATACGCGCCGCAAATGTCGCACACGCGGAGCTTCTGGTGGCCCGACGCGCCGGCGGTGTCGGTGAGGTGCTGCAGCTCGCGCTCCTTCTCCTGCTTCTCCGCCTTGAGCGCCTCGGCCTTGGTGAGCTGCGTCATAGACTCCTCGACCTTGCCCTGGGAACCTGTGGGCGCGAAAGGGGGTCAGGGGTGGTGGAGAATGGGGAAAGAGTGGCGGGGAACGAACCGAGCTGCTCAACCTCTGTCATCGCCGCCTGGTACGCGCCTTCAAGCTCGCCGACTTCTCGCATCTGCAGACGAGCTCGTCAGCGGTAGGAGAGGAGCAGAAAGAGCGAGAACACGTACAAGAGCGGTCGTGCGGTTGTTTTCCTCCGGCGTCTTCTCGAGACGGCGGTGAGCGGCCGCAATCCTCCGGTCGCACTCGCCCACAAAGCTCAGAATCTGTCGGAGGGACGTGTCAGGCATGATCCCAGGATGGCGAGAGAGACCAGGGGAAGACTCACGACCTGCTCGTAGTTCATCTTGAACGTGTTGAACACCTTGATCTGGTGCTCGTCCTTCTCGTCCTCGGCCTTCTTGAGCAGCGCCTCGTACTCGTTCTTGAGCTTGACCGAATGCGTCTTGGCGCACGGCCCGAGGTCCATTTTCTGCGCGCATCAAGCGAGTCGAGGTCAGCGTGAGGAGGAGGGAGAGGCAAGAGGGAGGCGGGACGGACGGTGTTGGTGAAGAGATCGTGGGGGCAGATGCCGGCGACAAAGGGGTGGCAGAGCTTGGGATCGTAGAGCGAGATGTCGTGCTGGACGATGCCCAGTGCCTCTGCGAGCGGGCAACAAGCGAGGTGAGGACAGGCACTTACGGCTCGAGGCGGGAGGAGAGGGACGCACCTGCGCCCATGAGCTGTTCGAGGAGCTTGCGCTGTTGCTCTGCAAGACGCCCCATGCTGTGCTTGCTGCTAGCTCGAGGTGGACGAAGGGAGCAGGCGGGGGAGGAGACAACGAACAGCGACGGCGAGGCGAGCTGGGCGGTATGGCTGGGGCGATGGATGCGCTGCTGCTGTAGCTCCCTGTGCAGTCTCGAGCGTGTCAGGCGAGCAGCGGTGGGTGCAACAGGTCGACCCGCTCGTCGCCGTCTCTCTTCCAGCTGCTCTCGCCTCGACTGCCTCGATACGGCATGTTGACTGCACGTATGTGGCCCATTGAGGTCCATCTTGCCGTCTAGCTTATCCGGCGGCTATCCCAGCTCGTTCCTCCTGTTTCCGCTTTCCTCCTCTTCGACCTCGTTCGCGCTGTTAGCACGCCGCCTCACGTGCTTGACGGTGCTTGAGAGCTTTCTGAGTCGCTTGGGCGGCGCTACGAGTGCGCTCGCCACCACCAACAATCCCATTCGGTAGCCTGTGCTCCCTTTACGACTTGCTTTCTTCCGAAGGTCTCCCTCATTCCCTGTTGCCTGCCTCCTAAACCCGACCCCGACGGGTGACAGAGCATTGAGACACGGCTGACACTGCAGAACTGTTAGTACAAGCGGGAACAAGGGAAGGTGGGCGGGCCGAACGGTTGCTTAAACCGGGGGAGGCAGAGGTGGTGCAGGGAGGTCAGATGCGGATAAGCGCCTTGAAGTGCTTGTACACTTCCTTCGCGGCTTCTTGCTGCCGCTGCGATGGTTGAGTGGGGACGGGTCAGCGTGCGAGGCCGGAGCAGGAGCGCAAGAAGAAGACGAACCAACGCCATCTGTCCCCTTTCCTCGACGACAGCGCCGGCAGTCTTTGCGAGCTTCTTGTACGCCTTCCTCGCCTTGCTTTGACGAGCGGCAACTGCGGGAGGAGGAAATGAAAGGCATCAGTCCCGACTCGAGGGCGAATTGGAAAGAACAGCCAGCGCACGAGCCTGTCTCGCCGCCTCAAAGAACTCGTCGTTGGCCGGATCGACCGCGCACTGGTACTCCTCGATATGCTTGACGAGTTGCTGGCTCAGCATGTGCTGCTCGGCGAAGGCGGTTTGGTAGTTCTGCGGCTTAAGGCGACCGATGGATGGAGCAGAGTCGAGAGCGAGAGAGGCGAGGAGGGCGGCACTGCGGGCGAGACACGCACAAGGGAGCAGAGAGTCAGTTGGAAAAGGTGCAGGAAGGGACGAGAGCCTGCTCACCTTTCCTCCTCGTCGTTCTTGATCGCCTCGTCGACCTTTTTCTGCCCGCCCTCGAGCACCGCCTTGAGCTGCTGCTCCAGCTTGGTCGCCTCCGCCTTCTCCTTCTTCGTGCGCGACTTGGAAAAGGCCTGGAGGTGGAAATGGCAACAAGGTCAACACGGGAAGAAAGTGTCAAAGCGGGCGAGAGTGACCTTGACGAGCTGGGCGAGTTCGAGGGTGCTGAGAGCCGTCGCGATGAGGGGGAAGTCAGTGTCTCTGCCATCACAGCAGCGGAGCTCCCAGCAACAGCAGCCCGACTCACCTCGACGGCTCGTCCTCGTCATCTTCCTCGTCCGCCCTGTCCACCAGCGTCGTGTCCCCCTCGTCCACGGCATCCTCCATCTCCTCGTCCTCCTCCCTGGGCGACTCGAAGTAGCTGACGCGCTTGCTGGCGGCCTTGCGAGGAGGAAGCGAGGTCCTCCCGCCGCTTCCCTTGGACACCGCAGTCGAGGTGGACGGGCCGGAGTTGTGCGGCATGGTGTTTGGGGGGTCGGTCGCGAGCGGGTGGGGAGGGCAGTGAGGCTGGAAGTGGCCGGCGAGAAGAGCGAGATGAGGTCGACGGCGAGGACGAAGCCGAAGCAGGCGAGTGTGGCAAGGCGCGGAGTGGCAGACGGGGTAGACAGGAGCTCCGGGACAGACAAGCACAGGAGATTGAGTGTGTCAAAGTACTCGCTGGGCGAAAGAAGCGGGGAGCGAGTGAAGTGAGGAGGAAGAAAGGCGAGGACAGCGGACAGCGAGACTCGATAGGGCGACTCGCATAGGCTGCGACGAAACTGCTCTCCGTCGCCCTCACGACGATCTATGCACACTAGGAACACCTTCTACGGTCACCGGAAGGCCGCGCGAGGATCCAGCTCCGGTCTTTGGAGGAAGAGGTCGCGCAGGGGGAGGAAAAGGTTGTTCTGCGGGTCTTCTGCCAGCTG